>JAWMCH010000187.1:0-39197 GCA_033675125.1 Athetis lepigone | reverse complement strand
ACAGGAAGTAGATACAACGTGTGTAGCAAAGTTTCTAGGTATTCAGATTGACAATAAATTAACTTGGAAACCCCAGACCGATGAATTATGTAAAAAGTTAAATAAATTAGCCTATCAACTGTATCATCTATCATATAAAGTTGGCAAAGAAACACTTGTACTTGCATATCATGGATTGGTTGCATCACAGTTAAGATTTGGGATCATTTTTTGGGGTAATTCTAGTGAGAGGGAGGAGATCTTTAGGGCCCAGAAACGGTGCATACGGTCTTTATCACACCTTAAAAGCACAGACAGTTGTGAGCCTGTGTTTCGGTCTCTGAATATACTCACCTTCCCTTGTCTATATATATTAGAGGTGGCAATATTTGTGAAAACTAATCTGCACTTGTTTCCGTCAATTGCGAAATTAAGAGCACGAAACGGACCATTGCGATCTAAATATAAGAATTTGTTACATTCCGGTAATTATAAAACCGCACTGTTAAGGAAAAGTATTCTGGCAATGGGACCTATAATTTATAATAAAGTACCTAATAGCTTCAAGGATAATCCGACAGCCATTTTTAAATCTAAGCTAACTAAACTACTATTGGCCAAATGTTATTACTCAGTAAATGACTTTTTAAATGATATGACATTGAATGAATAATTATGATTGTTGTGACTAACTTACTAATATTTGACATTCAAGATTAAGACGCAAAAATAATAATTTTATAATAATTGTAATATCTATGTTCTAAAAATTAAGCTCTATTTTGTTTTATTTCTTTTGTATTAATTAATTTATAATTTGCACGCCGTAAGGTAGATTGTAGTGGATCTCACTAATTTATTTGTATCATCTTATGCTTGTACCTACATTCATAGCAAATAAAGATTCTTGATTCTTGATTCTTGACTTTCAGGTCAATTTAGTCAAAAAAATCTGTGAACGAAAAGAAAAAAAAACACTGAAAATACTGCCTAGCAACTTACAAAAAGAACTGAAATCCCACTAAAAACATTTCATATAAATGTAGCCAAGACAACCACATAAGGTATACCCTGTGAAAAATATATCAGATCTCATGTAGAGCCAAGCTTCTGAATCTACACGGCCTAACTCTACAGACCCTAACTTCACAAACTCTACATATCAGTAAAAATGTATGGCTTGGCTGTTTCGGTACTTACTTCAAAAACTTAATTTTCGCATCACCTCCACGACGGTAGCGAAACGGCGAAGCCATACATTTTTACTGATATGTAGAGTTTGTGAAGTTAGGGTCTGTAGAGTTAGGCCGTGTAGATTCAGACATCATAAACGCTGTATAAAGTTATGACAGGTTTATACGTCAAAAAATGTATGGTTACACCAGGTTACACAGGCTTTATTCATTGCATAACTTTACACAGTGATTATTAGTAAGGGCAAAAGAGTACAAGTATAATATACTATGAAACTACTATTCAGGTTTTTGAATTTGGATGTGTTTCGTATCACATGTGTATAACTCATTAATTTACTACACTACGCGCCGGTTTTACATTCTTCTGATAAGTTCCGTTAAGATTATCTGGCAGTTAAATTCATACAAAATCTGTTACATTTTTAATTCATCTTGTGAAATAAACCCTTTTTTACACCAACTACCGAATCAACAAATTTTATCAAGTATCGAAATTTCCCAATTCCCTCCCAAGTATTACCAAACTTCATTATAATAAGTCAATGAACGCCTGCAAGATTTGAACAAGACGCTCGATGAGGTAAAAAGACATTTTGCATTTTAAAATTATTAGGCGTTTCTTCCATTGAGTTATAATTGTTTCTTCGTACAAGTATTAATAAATTCTATATTTTTTACCTAATATAATGTACGAAGCTTAAAAAAAATTTCGTAATGTCGTAAATGAAGCAAGTAGTAAGCAATTATTGATACAACAAACTTTTAAAAATTCTGCGTCCTTCAGGATCACGGAGGCCAATTGATGCATCCTGACGATGACGTCAGAATGACTGGTCAAAAAAATATTCATATTTCTCTGAATGATTATTATGTATCAACTATTTATCTCTATTATGTATTTATTTATAAATTATATAAGTATGTTTATCAGTTGTCTGGTTACCATAGTACAAACTCTGCTTAGTTTGGGATCATAGCAACAAGTATAGTTCGCGTCACGTAATCTTGCCCCTCTGAAGTTCGTCGCAATTGGCTGCGCAGTAGTCGATTTTACAACCAAACGTGGACTGCGCATGCGCGGTCTCGCCAAAGATTACGCCTGTAATGGCGTCTCTGTCACTCGCATACGTTCGATGCTTACTTCTGTCCTGCTTGCTCAATGCGAAAGTACTGTTGTTGCCAAAACTGTTAAACTTTGTTATTGTTTTTCATTATTTTATTTTACTAATAACTGCTACTATAATTAATTATTAACGCTGTTGTTTCTAATGACATAATAATAAAACTAGAAGTGGGAGTTATTTAACGTAATGGGTTTCAGTAGGTACGTGGCTGATAATCATGTAACTAGTTTCGTAGACAAAAATAAAACTATTATTTTACGTACGCAGTTAAGCTGACACTCAAGACATGCATGGGTCGACGACTTTTGGGCGTAATCTAAAATTTTTACAACTTAATTCGTTTCTGTAGAAAAAAAAATCTACGAAGGTAACACTTTTTTACATGAATGTACCTGCGCGGTCGTCGCAAAAGCCTAACTTCAGAGGGGCAAGTTTACGTGACGCGAACTATACCTACCTCAAAATGCAAAAATGCATAAATAAATGAAACCAAATATTCTTTGTTTAAAAATACTCTTTATTTTTTATACAAATGTTTATTCACATTTACTTTTTAAAATCTTTTGTAGATTTTTTTACAATATAATAATAAATCTTAATTATTTTCAGTAAAATGGTAAAATAATAAACGTTTTGGCCTAATAACAATGTCAGATAAATAAAAAGTTTATTTTATACATTTGAGACTTTTTTACATTTTTATTAATATTTATTATCTTCAGCTCATAATCACTTTTGTTGCCATTAAAATAAAATACATGTCAAAAATGGAAGAAAAAAGTCGGTTTTACGGGCGAAGATTTTACGTGACAACGTCTTTTACCGATCATAGTTGAGTGGGAGAGAGACGCAAGGCATTCGGCGGGCCTCTCTCTCGTTCGGTGACTCATCGTAACGTTACCGAGCGTTACACTTTTTCATAAGTGACTCCCAGCCGCAACCTAATTTAAGACGTTGTCACGTCAAAATGTTTATACACTGGTTGAAAATTTTTTGACATGTTCAAATTTAAGATCTTGTCCATACAATACTAATATTACACAAGCTTATTCGAGAAATATACTTCTCAGATCAATAAAGGATATTTAATTTTATAATTAACACAAAATAAATATAATTTCACTTAAAAAAATAGGAATGAGAACTAATATTTTTAAAGCACCAAATCACTTAAGTACTATATTTACAGAAGCAGATCCACAGAACATTTTGGTAGAAAAACTACCTATTTTAGTTTTACAATTGGTTGATTCAACCCATTTCTGAGAGGTCATGTATTAAATAAACGAAGTTTTAAGTAAGTAATCTAAATTGTTGACTTTTCTTTTGCAGTTGGTTGACTCAACCAAATTCAATAGTGCAACGAATTTTGTATAAATCTTGGAATTTGATTTGATGTAAACTTTGTAATTTTAAGTTAGTAATCAAAACCATTTTCTTATCAATCAATCAATCAATTATATTTTTCAATTGGTTGACTCAACCAAACTCGGTGACGAATTATACTATTATACTGATTATATATTATATATTATACTGATTTGGTTGACCCATATAACATTGCTGTTATTATTGACAATAACTATTTCTACGTGTATCAAAACTTTTGAGAAAAGTTAAATTTTGGAATTCGAGATAATTTTTGTAATTTATAAATTAACTACAAGTTCTAGTTTACTCCGAATGTCTGCTTTTATTTAAGTATCTAAAAATAAGTAAATCTAAGCTCTTATTATCCTGGTCAAATAATAAAAATACAAAAAGATTTTATATTTGCGCTAATCTTTGTAAATACCAGTCGGATTGGTTGATTCACCCAAATTAAATAATTATTTTTAAACGTAGTTTAACGTCATTTCTTGACGTATGTAAAACCGCGGGTTTTAGTTATAGGATCGCCATTTTCTTTCTATTAGCTGACCAGCATTTTAAGACATTTTTGACTCTTTAAGTGATAAAGATAAATTTAAAAAAGAATATAATTTAATATATGGCATTTAAATTCATGATAAGTAGTAGTTTTTTCAAGATTTTTAAGTAAGTATCTAGGTACAGTTCGACTTTTAAATGTATTCAGTAATTTGACAGTAGAAGAATGACGAATGAACAAAATTGAATGAATTTATCAAATTTATATATTACTAAAACTAAAAATACTGTGTGTTGATTAAAATTTTTCAAAATCTGTTTCTGTTTATTTTACAAAACTTAAACCAATGATTGTTTACAGTAATTATTATTTATAACATATTATCATTCGTTCTTTCGTTTCAACTGCCAATTTACTGAATTCAATTAAAAGTCGAACTTAATTTAATCTTAAATGACTATTTACAATTCTTGGTCCAGAATTATCGATAATTTTCCGTGACGCCAATATAACAAAAAGTTTTCTATAAATAGTTAAACTCCTTATATCAACATAAATCGTGGGTTAAGAACTAGAGTAGCGTAAGGGCAAAAATCCAAAAAAATTTTTTTTTCACCGTTCGCTTTTTTAATCCCCATATTTTAATGTGCCAAAAAACTGGAACGATGTAGTGTATAGATTGCTTAGTACAACAATAACGTATAAAAATAAAAGATATTTGTTTAGTGCCAAAATGAAGTGTTTCTACTTACAATAATCTTAACATTATTTTGTCAAAAAAGTTACGAGCACAACGATCGTAACTCGATTTACAGAGCGAATGGGACAAAGTTTGATTTTGTAGCCTTAGTTGTTTTGTGCCAAATAAACGCAAACCGTAAAGTTACTGCTTATGGGTCCTTGTTTCGTACGCTTCCATCATTTTTCTCCCTGCCAAAAAAACGTAAGGGTGGCATACGCTACTGTGGCACTAAATATTTAGAGTAATGCAGTCAGTTTTTATGTCAAGAATAGTGTAAAAGCTAAATACGTTCTTTTAGCGCGTAAGAAATCTCTGTTGGTCTAATTCACTTTCGTATGTAAAACTACTGTACGTTAGTTTGACTCCAAAATCTTTAGCCCGGCCCAGCCGGTTACATAAAGCGATAAGACAGCACGGGGGAGCCTCGCAAATGTAATTAGTCGGTCTGTTAGATTATCAAAAAATGTTGGACACGTATTTTTTCTTTTTTCTCATAAACGAAAAATGACGATAATACAGTGCGTTGAAGTTTCGCGTGACGTCCCGATTCGGTACAATTTTTGCAGAATAAAATTCCGGTACTTCGTTGCTCTATATCTTTGTATTTTTTTACTAATTAGCAGGGATGTTAGGGAGCTTCGTAACCGTAACCGAAACTATCGGATATCCAAAATACTAAACGCCTTACTAATAAACGCTGCATAAAGTTATGACAGGTTTATACGTCAAAAAATGTATGGTTACACAGGCTTTATTCATTGCATAACTTTACACAGTGATTATTAGTAAGGGCATAATATTATAAAGAGGTAAAATTTGTAAGTTTGTATGTAGCGGGTAATCTCTGAACCCATGATTAAATTCTAAAAAATTTTTCACTGGCAGAAAGCTACATTATTCCTAAGTGCTATAGGCTATATAATATCACGCTATGTCCCACGGGAGCAAGGTAGTAACCAAAAACCTAACGTAACGCGGGTGAAACCGCGAGGACCAGCTAGTCATTTATTAAATTCTTGTGTCACAATGTTAGTTACCTTACTACTCCGAAACGGCTTTACCGATTTTTACCAAATTTTATATGCATATTCAGTAGGTCTGAAAATCGGCTAGGTACTATCGATTTTTCATACCCCTAAGTGGTAAGGTTTGTTAACCCGTAACATTTTAAACGTGGGTGAAACCGCTGGAGGCAGCTAGTTTAATATAATAAGTAAGTAGGTGTAAATAGGAACTACCATGGTGTGCAAGTTTACATGGGTACTTGAAATGAAATAGACATTAACAGTATTTGTGAAATAATATATATTTTATTTCACAAATACTGGAATAATTTAAATAATTGTAAAAAACTTTTAGCGGCGACTACGGAAAAATATTTTTAATTTAGTTCATTTCTGAAAGAAGCCACGAGAGATTATTAATTTTAGAAGAATTTTGTTATTGTTTTTAGAGCCATTTTAACGGAAGTTCCGTTGCATTCCATACATAATTGAATTTATGTAACAGCCAAAATGACGTAAGTCAACCAGTTTTTGAAAAATAAATTTTATTAAAATGAAACCGTTTTTTGTTTTACCAAAAAGTTGTACTATTTTGTAGCAGATAAGTAAAGCTTTATTATTAGTAAAAATCAGATTTCTAACTACTATAGGTTTTGCCTTATAAGAGCTATAAGGTAACGGTAGGTAAATTTGAGTTGTTTTTCGGCTCTCCTGAGAAGTTGTCATTTTGCCCTTACGCTACTCTAGTTCTTAACCCACGAAATGTTCATATCGTTCGAGAGCGGTGTCAAAATACCAATTCTACTAATTAAAAACGTTAAAACGAAGTCCCAAATACTGTTGTGCAAAAACAGGCGTAATTTTATACAGAATCGTGTGATTTTTTTTTATTTCAACACTTTGATCTTCAAAATTTTCAAGAGCGTCGTCAGTGTTATATAATACGGTATTTTACACCATTATCAATTGACGTACTTTTTATGAGCTGTCAAAACGCAATTCTTCCATCGATTTTGTACGGTAATGGCAACTTATGACGTCACTAAAATAAGGCGGTAAAAGTATATATACTTTTAACCTTGATTATTAAAAAAAATAGATTTCTTAATGCAATGCAAATTAAACTGACTTAGAACGTATAATCAGTATTAAAATCAGTATTCATAGATAACAACTCAGTTGACTATCTATTTATTCATTTCAAAGCAAATAAAAATCTAATTTTATAGCAAATTGAAAATGAACCGAATTTATTGGGCTGAAATTAAAGTGAAGAAGACTTTAAGAGGTTTTATAGAAAGTGTGTTTAACATTCATTGGTTAATGGTGTAAACTACCCAATTTGCAAAATTCATTTTGGACAGTTCGGAACAGATTAAAAAGCGAACGTATTTTAAATTAGCAGAATTAAAATCCATGTTTTTCCACGTCAATACAATGATAAAAATAATAGAGTAAAAACTAAAATGTGATTTACATAAGATTCAAGCGCACATTCACATCTATCACATTATGGTAAATATACAGATTACTGAAATATCAGAATTATACTACAAATAATAATTTAGTTTGTGAAGAAACGTCAAATTAGATAAAGTATAGATTTTCTTTTTGGGACTGGGAAATCATCAAATGACTTCTCCCGTCCTGGGTGCGGCGGGAGGGCGTGTAAGACTTTTACTGACTAAAACCCACTCATGTTCTTTCGGTTGCCCTTTATGTTCCGGGCTCACGGTTACTATTATAAACATTCCGCAACCATAACGTATAGATTCAGCCCCCGTACCATGACGTTTAAAGTAAGATTGTTTTATTCCTGTTCAGGAGTGTGCAAGTGACAGCGTTAGTCACGTTGTCTAGCGCCGTCTCTTTCCCACTGAAAGTAATATCAAAGTAATGCATCCATGTGCAAAATTTCAATGCTGTATCATGAAAAATGACGAAGTTAACCTTTCAACGAACAAGCGACAGCCGGCTGTCGCGCTACTATTGTCTTTCTATTGTCTTTGTATTTCTTTTACATTTTGACGAAATTAAAGCTGTATATTTACTAAGAGAATTTGTATACAATTGAGTTTCTTTACAACCAATATTATTATTTGTAGGAGTAATAGGCGAGACGACAAAAAAAAAGTAATTAGTCCGTCAGTTAGATAATCAAAAAATTTGGGACACGTATTTTTTCTTTTTTCTCGTAAACAGAAAATGACGACAACACAATGCGTTGAAATTTCGTGAAACGTCACGCCTTTGTATAATTTTTACTGAGAAGTGACGTCACAAGCCCCCTCTCCGGAACTTTGATGCTCTTTATCTTTGTATTTTGTTATTAATTTGATCAAGCAAAAAATATGTGTCCAGTATTTTTGGACTGTCTAACAGACGGACTAAACAGAATGTCATTCTTTTGATGTAGTCAACATCCCTATTCATATACATAAAATGACAAAAAGCCATTATTACTTATATGTAAAAAAAACTTCGTATTCGAATACAAAATTCGATCAAGTAACTGTGTGTTATTTTGGTTTATTTCAGTGTCTTTTTACACTCCTCGCATAAATGATATTTAAGTAAATAAAGTCTTAGGGCCTAATTTTATTAGCACAACAGGTTGCGCAATGCAGGTTGCGCAAAACTTTTATCAACAGTTTTGCAATTTAGCCCCACCAACAAATATATAGCGGGTGTCTCACTTGATAGCGCCACCAGTTGCGACACCCAAAGATACCCATATATTTTATACATAAACAGACAAATGGAAAGTAAGACATATGGCCCATAAACCTCTATTTCATTAAAACACTACAGTGGCGCAACTAGTAGTGCCACCGTGGTGGCGCAATAAAATATAGGCGTAAATTCTTAAATTTCTTAAAAATTTATGTTGAAAGTAACACCATTCTCTTAGGGCCATATTGCATTTGAACACCAGGTTGCGCAACCTAATAGCGTCACTAAGGTGTCTAGAGCGAGCGAGAAACGTCAAAACAAACACTTTAGTTGTCAGTTTCAAAATGGACGTCGAAGAGTTGACATTGACAGTTCCTTTTGTTTAAAAACGTATTTCGTATAAGAAAGGAAGGGGCATATCTGGTGGCGCAACTGATGTCCAATTAAATATGGTCCATAAACCCATAAACAAAAACGTTCAAATTCTATCAATATCTACGACTATTGTTAGAAACTTGTCAAGTATTTTGAGGTTTTTTAACACAGATTGAGGCAGAAAGTTGAAGAAATAAAATGTATTATTTCTGCATGACGTTGAATATTAAAACCAAAATGGCGGTTACCAAAAGCGCGGGAGCTGTCAAACTGACAGCTGAGCATGTCAAGACGTCGTTGGGGTATAAATTCGGAGGTAGCGGCTCTTCACCGCCTTTGCAGTATTCGTTTCTCGACTGTGGGTATAAAAAACAGTAAAATATTGATAAGGTAAGAAATAAATAAATACAACGTTTATTTCGAAATCATACCTGTTTTCATTGATTATATGGCATTTTATACAGGGAAGGAGAATCGAATCAGTATCTTTGTCACTTAATAGGGGCCTACAACATTGAAAAAAGGAACCGTTGTTGTTGGAAAGGAACCAAAACTTTTTTGAACAAAGAAATACTTACAGCAAATTCTTCTCCACAGAGTTCCCTGCAAGGAGGACAGACGACCCCTCCTTTGTGGAGCCAACCTCGTTTGATAATCCTTATTTGTAATACTTGACTTGCGTGGAAGCAAGTGTAAGAATAATTGCCGACCTGTAACAGAATATAATAATATAGTATGTGGCGACATCTATCACCTAACATTTGAACTACAACTGACATCCTACATCGCGATATAAGAGTTTGACATGACATTAGCATATATACAAAATCCCGACTACAACCGTCGCACTGCCCCGTCCCTTGCTAAACGAGCCAGCCCGCGTCGCTGTGCCAGTAGCTTTAAATACGCCCCTAAATAATAACCAAAGATCGATCCAGCCTATCCCTTTGCTGCCCTCCAACAAAGCCCTAAGCCGAGGTCCGTACCCCACAGGGGGTGCCCTTAGCGCAGTCGTTGTAGAATAAGTTTTGCCCTGGCTGGAGGCCTAGAGTCACTCTTGGCAGCCACAGGATTGTCCGGTTAAGCAGTAAACAGCCGTAGCGAGCTGAACTGCAAGATGCTTTAGTTAGGAAAAAAAAGAACCGTCGCACCCACAGCACTCGTCTGGTCTGAGGATCCTCCCTTTTCAATGGAGGAACTGGAACTTTACACTATTTTCTCATAACTCATCATCATCATCTAATCATCTCCCTAGCATTTTCCCAATTATGTTAGGATCAGCTTCCAGTCTAACCAAACCCAGCTGTATACCAGTGTTTTACTTGTAGCTACTGCCTATCAGACCTCCACGAGACACTGAGTATCATGATACCATCGACAACTCACGGACACACGGCTACACATCAAGCTATACAAAACCAGTTTTAGCTGACGTCGCATTGTGTATGTTTTTCGTACAATCAGAAGTCAGCTTATACTGGTTAAGTATAGCTTGATGTGTAGCCCACCATACGCCCATTTAAAACTGAACTAATATTTAAACAAATAGTTTGTACTACTCTTCACAAAGAACACACCCTCCAAGTTTCATGTCTCTAGGACCAGCAGCGGTTTGGATTGTGCGTTAATGTATCAACAGTCAGCCAGTATAATAATTGATGATATAATTCAGTCAGTATAATAATTGAATTAATAATGATGATTCCCCTTTTTATAAACTCACTAAAGAGATTTCACATCTTATTAGTGGAACTGACATAAAACAATATATAAACACAGAAATATTGCCAAGGATCACGTAATAGACACTCATAGTTATTAAGACTCCTTACAGAAAAACCTCTACCGCTTCGGCCATAATTATTTTGTAAAAGTTCTAAATCTATTAATATTTTGAATATAACCTCAATGGATCTTTGATTTATTATAATTAACAAGGGTTGCTGGCCTTCTTTCGTCTAAAAAACTTAAAAACGCCATTTGTGTTTCTTTTTAATTTCTTATTTTTCACAACGAATAATGGCCGTCACCTGTTTTTTTTTGGATATAACGGCCAGTTTGAAAAGAAATTTTGAAGAATGAAAACTCTTTGGTGAGTTTAATTAAATTTTTAAAACCTATTTGATTATCCTTCTAATATTTTAAGCGCCTGTTTTACATTCTTCTGTTGAGATCTGATTAAAATATCTGGCAGATAAATTCATACAAAATCTGTTCCATGTTTGAATTTATTTTGTAGATAAGGACTATTTCGAGGTTGTGAAACAGGCCATAAATGTCAAAGTTTGTGACGATCGATGGATGATTGTTACTTTTTAACAAAAAGTATTCGAACTAATTTTGATAAAACTTTACAGAAATATTACCTTTGCATCATAATAACGAATAAGCATAACATTAAGTGCGGAGCAGTAACCGAAGATCTGATATAAACTGCGTTGGACAGTTAGTCATTTATAATACATATCTATACTTAAAAAAATATCAACTATTTCTAATAAAAGTTCAATGCCCTCCGACTATAATGTTTGAAACAACTGATATTTTTTTCGCGATTTCAGTGTTGGTTCCATAATAAAAGTTGTTTGTTTTCATGGGTAGAATCATCTCCTAGCGGGTTGTGCAAGACCAAAAATACACCTAGTATAAGTAAATGAAATGGTAAACTGAATGATTGTTGATATATCAACGCACAGCCCAAACCAAACCGCTGCTCCCAGCGACATGAAACTTGCAGGGTGTGTTCTTTGTAAAGAGTAGGTAGCTAAGAAAGGATTATTGGAAACTATATTTTGCCCTCAGCTTCGCTCGCGTTTGAAACAGACAAAAAGTAGCCTATGTCACTCTCCATCCCTTCAACTAACTCCACTTAAATAATCACGTCAATTCGTCGCTCCGTCTTGCCGGGAAAGACGGACAAACAGACAGACAGACAAACACACACACACCTTCCCATCTATAATTTTTTTTTGGGTGTTAGTCAAGTCAAGTCTTCAAATTACTCTCCCGTCCTACGGAACCTAACTAAACTAAACTAAATAATAATATTAATATTTACAAACAATGATGTTACAAGTAAAAAGGTGTAGACAGGTTCCTGACACGACATTCTACACTTCACAAAAGTACGATTTTATTTTTTTTGGTGAGTGGAAAATCATCAAATTACTTCTCCCGTCCTGGGCGGGGCGGGAGGGCGTGTCACACTTTTACAGACTAAAACCCACTCATGCTCCTTCGGTTGCCCTTTATGTTCCGGGGTCACGGTAACTATTATAAACATTCCGCAACCCTTGCAGACCCATTTATAATATTAGTATGGATTCCAACCCTAAAGGGGGAAAGTAGGAGATGGAAATACCGACATTCACGCAGGCGAAAGCAACTTATAATTAAACTACACCCAGATATAAACAACCATACTCATCGCACATACTTACTGGCTTAGCAGTCAGGGTCACTAACCATTAGATCAGCTCTAATCTGTTATTGCAATCGTGTCTCAATGACTAGTCATTGGCTGTATATTTGACAACTTTGACAGTTTTTGTATGGGAAATGTGTCAAAAGTTTGACGTTACACGTCAAAAATCGGTCATTGAACTATCATTGCAATAGCAGACTTGAGCCCCCAGGCTAGTAAAATATTAGCATACTTACCACTATGTGGAGTCGACCGGCTTCACATTTATATTTATAGCAACCCGAACCCCAGTGTTGCCATTCTCTAATCTGTAACAGAATAAAGTATGGCGTGAGCAAGTAACGCGTGAAAAAATATGAAATAGTTAAAAAAAACATTATTCTATAATGCACAAGAAATAAAAACAAAAATTAACATACAAAATAGCGTGCTTATCTCAAAGTTATCTTCTCGCAAACTTTATTTCTATAAAAAGAATAAAAAAAGTGTTTCTACAGGAAAATAACGTTTTTACTAGTTGGGCCAACAGCTTGTTTATCACGATCAGGGGACGTATTATGACATCTTAAAGCGAGAGTAGTTCCGCTGAGGGAACGAGATGGCGCTAGACAACTAGTTTAGCTCTGTCTCTTTCGCTCAGCGGAAGTACTCTGGCTTAAAGACGTCATAATAGGGGATTTGGGTGCTATTACCACAGAATATGTAATAGTCGCTATTACTATCATAAATATGGATATGACCTGAACTTCCCGGGAATCGCTACTTTGATCAAATTTTACCCGGGATTAGAATCCTGAATCATTCTTGGGTATTATATGTTTTTTTTTAATAAGTATAATTGATATTTCACGCATAAAAAATATTACTTTAAAAATCCTGATAATTTACATGTGACGTAAAAGTGTGCATTGTATATTTTCACACATAGTTAAAAATTATATCGGGTATATTTATTTTGTGGAATTATGTATTGGATTATTTTTGCTGAATATTAAATTATTCAGCAAAAACAATTCTAGTTCAGGCCTCTTAGTACTGCAAGCGGGGTATTTCGCCTTTAATTAAAATTTTAACCAACTAAAAAAAATACAATCTTTTAGTACCTGTCTACACGATTTCTGTTCCCAAACTTTGTCGCTGTGATCAAAACATTTGGAATGAGCACCATAATTCTCTAGAGCGAAGTTTACGTCGGTTTCTGTAACAAAAAATAATAATTGTACCAGGTTTTTCAAAAAGAACTTTGTTTTTCAATTGGGGCAACCCCAACATGACAGTTTTAACATTTTTGACGTATTCATGGATGCTTTGACAAGGCTTTGAAAATTGTTACAATGAATTCAATTTCGCTCGATAATCGCATAAAAATATTTAAGATCCGCTATGAAAATGGTGATTCTGTTAAAGTTACATTTCGTGAAATTTTTGATATTTTCGGACAAACATAATTGTCCTTCTGAGACCGCTATTAAGAATTTGGTCGTCATTAAAGCCATTCACATTTCATACATTTTTAAATATCTATTAACTCCCGACGCAAAAATAGGGGCGATATAAGTTTTACCGCTATATGTGCCGTAGTGCAACATCTCACCGCCCCATACGTTGGGGAATACATGTTAACCCTTTAGGGGTTTTGGGGGAAGGGGTCTGTGAGACTCTTACTGATTAAAAACTGTCCTTGTGCTCGTTCTTTACCTACCCCGAGCTTTATTTTGTGTTGTTTTTATATTTTTTTTTTGTTTGAAACCTCATTCGTCATCAATGAAACCTTAAAACGACTGAGCCGATTTGACTGGAATTTTGTGTGGTTATATTTACCATATTTCAAAGGTTTCGTGAGTAATTTAAAAGTTCCATCGGAGCCTGAAATAGGTGCGTCTTTAAAACATATAATACAGATACATACTCGGCGTATTCTCGTCATAAGAACAGCGGCTGCCGCGGACGAGCACAGACTTGTGTCTCCACGTGAACTCCTGCAGGTAGGGGCAGTAGTCCGCAAGCGACACGGACCCACCGTAGTGACCGACCTCGCCGCCTGGTACATTGGGGAGGCTGTCGAAATGCTGGAAGAAAAAAAAATACTTTTAACCCTTGAGGACCCATTTTGTTGTCAGTCTGATCATTAAAGACCTTTTTCGACGTATCAGCTTGACAGCTTCAGGTGAAATTAATATTAATTAATCAAGTATACAATCCCTAGAAGTTGAGAAAAATTTAAGTTGACGAAATAAAAAGATACATACGGTCATTTATGCTGCATATTTTGACATTGTGGATCAAGAAAAAGATTTATTCTGTAGTAGCTTTTGCCCGTGACTTCGTCCGCGTGTATTAGTTCCCGTTCCTTTGGAATTTCCGGGATGAAAACTATCCTATGTCCTTTTTTGGGTTCCAGACTATATCTGTATCAAATTTCATTCAAATCGGTTCAGTGGTTTAGGCGTGAAGAAGAGACAGAAAGACAGACAGAGTTACTTTTGCATTTATAATATTAGTACGGATTATTATAAATATTCGTTGAAATCTGAACAAGGTATAAGGGAATTTTGTGGGAAATTAAAACTACACTCATTTTACAAGACAGGGTCAGCTAGTCATCATCTCCCTAGCCTTTTCCCAACCGTGTTGGGGTCGGCTGCCAGCCTAACCGGATTTAGCTGGATACCGGTGTTTTACGTGGAGCGACTGCCTATCTGACCTCCACAACCCAGTAACTGGGCGACCCGATACCTCTTGGTTAGACTGGTAAAAGTTTCTGGCTAACCAGTAACGACTGTCAAAGTTCTACGAATGACAACCGGGACCAACGGCTTTACGTGCTTTCCGAGGCACGGGATGTCAGTGATGTCTAAGATAAACTTTAGAAAGTACATATGAATTGAAAAAGTCACATTGGTACTTGCCCGGATTCGAACCCACAACCTCTTACACACGAGGCGGGCGCCTTATCCACTGAGCCATCAGACAGGGTCAGCTAGTACTTCTCATATATACGAGCATGACAGAAATCAGTTTTCTAGTGATTTATTGTGGCGAATAAAAGATAATGCCCTTTATTAACTATAGCTTAAACAGTTCTGAGGGCCTAGACAAGTGGCATTGTAGAATAGATAGCGAAAACAAATAGATTGTCAAATGTATGGAATTGACATAAGCTTTCGGTTAACAATTTGACATCTCCATACATTTGACAATCTATTCGTTTTCGCTATCTATTCTACAATGCCACTTGTCTAGGGGGGCTGGGGTGGAATAATAGTAAATATTTTTTGGAAATTCCAACGCTAAAAGTGTAAATTTGAAAATTGAAATTGAGGATAGTAGTATCGACATTTATGCAAGCGAAAGCTAACCCATACTTCCATACTATTTATAAATGCGAAAGTAACTCTGTCTGTCTGTCTCCTCCTCACTGCTAAACCACTGAACCGATTTGACTGAAATTTGGTACAGATATAGTCTGGGACCCCAGAAAGGACATAGGATAGTTTTTATCCACGCTGACGAAGTCGCGTGTAAAAGCTTGAATAGCATAGGAAGAGAAGGAAAAAATGATTGGTCTTCCAGAGAATATTGACAGTTGACTTACCTGGTAAGCACTGGGCAGTACATTCTCATGTCGAACTAGATTGCAAAGCACGACAGCGTTTCGTCGCGGAGAACACTGAGTTCTCAACGGATTGCCTTTGATTCTCTCGCAAAATGGGGCGGGGTTCTTTCGCCTGTAGAAAAAAAACATATTTGAGGAAATTGTATTGAATTAAATGCAAACAAAGATTGCACTGAGAAAGATCTCTCTATACATTATCTGAAATTTTCCAATTATAAAAAGTGAATACTTTTAGCGGGGCAGTAACGCGAAGCACCTTAACTGTTGCACGAAATAAAACTATTGTTTTTTGAAAATTGTAAATCTAATCTACTATACAAAAATAAGTCGGGTTTTCCTTCCTGACGCTATAACTCCAGAACGCACGAACCGATTTCCACGGTTTTGCATTCGTTGGAAAGGTCTCGGGCTCCATGAGGTTTATAGCAAAGAAAATTCAGGAAAATTTTCAACTAGTTTTACAAAAAAATAAGGTTAATCTCCTAAGATCATTTTCGCATAGCTGCAACGATTAAGTCCAGATAAATAGACGTTACTAAGCACTGACTTGGGCTTAGCCATGTTCCGTCTCTATCGTGCACTTGACGTTTGACAGTTGTGTAACAGTGACAGGTATAGTGCTTAGCCAAAGTATGTGCAAAGTCTATTTATCCTTCCCTTGGTCAAATAAGTTTAGAATTTTTTTTTTAGTCAAATAAGTTTGGAAATACTTACTCTTTTGAAGCTGTCCCGTTAGTAACGCTTGTAAAATATAAACAATATGTTAGACAAAAACCAATTTCATAATTTAACAACCATTTGAGAATGTGAAATACACTACACTGCCTCTGCTGTGTCAAGTATTAACAGTCATAAACATATTATACATGTTTAAAGTAAAGCGAAATTGAACAAAAAAAAAACATTTATCTCTAGAAACAGCTACAAGAAGCCTTTATACAAAATTCGTTTTTCGTGAAAGACATTTTTCTGAGATAAAACACTAATAAGCACACTTACTCTACAGTAGAATTATCCGTGGTTAAGCTTGCAAGAAAATACAACAATTAAATATGTACATATATACAAAGTTCTCTCAGCCGCTACAGACCCATAGAACTCCCTAAACTAACACCTTCTGACCCTTTCAGATACCTCAACTTCGAAAACCCCTACAAACCCATAAATAAGTACAGGCCGCAAAAAAATAAACCTAAACCCCAGTCCAGCGGCGTGCAAGTGTACCCACCCCCTCAGAAAACTTTTCTAACCTCTAAAACACATGCCAGTCCCAAAAACCCCATCAAACTCCTTAATCCCTTAACACCTGCAAAACCCTGCAAACCCCTACTGACCCCTTCCAACCCTTTAACCCCTCCATGCGCCAAATAAATATAAATTACCTAAACCTTTGCGTATTGATCCACTCCTTGCAGGAAGATATGCAGAACTTGCAGCCGAGCCCCTTGTCCTAGGTCGCGTGTGAGTAGTCGGCACGGTACCAACCCTTGTCTTTTATTAGGGTGAAGTTTATTCTACTAAACCCTTTAACCCCTTCTAAACACTCGCCACCTAAAACCCGTTTATTTTATCCAAACCCTCTTCCACCTCTTAACTAATTAAAACTCCTACAAACTCCTTTGGACCCTTTAAAACCCTTGCCGGCCCCAAAAACGTTTCTAACGCCTAAAAACACACCCGAACCCCTCAAACACCGAAAACCTTCAAACCCCTTACGACCCCTTCGAACCCCTAAACCCCTCCAAGCGCCAAATAAACAAAAATTACCTAAACCTTTGCGTATTGAGCCACTCCTTGCATGAAGACATGCAGAACTTGCAGCCGAGCCCCTTGCCCCAGTCGAGAGGGGTGGCGTGTGAGTAGTCGGCGCGATACCAGCCCGTGTCTTCCATGAGGGCGAAGGTTATTCGGCTGAACACTGAGTTTTGAGTGTGCGTGCCGGTCATTGCTTCGTTCTGGAAGAGAATAATAAATAAATATCCTTGGATATGTAATGTCTGATTCAAATAAGGGTGTGTGTGTATGATAATTACGTGGAACAATATAGCTTACTTCAAAAACCCTCTTCTAGTGCGTTAGGACTGTGCCTTCGCCTCCCTGGTTTTCTAGTATAGCTGTATGCGTGTATAGTCACTGTGTTTGTCAGAGAGCGGGGGTGAATGTGTGCGGGTGTGGGGTGTGTGAGTGTGTTTGTGTGTGTGTCTGTTATCTGATTCAAATTAGGGCGTGAGTGTGTGATAAATGACAGACCTGTTGGTCTAGTGGTAAGTGACCCTGACTGCTAAGCCGGTGTCGTGGGTTCGATTCCCACCCAGGAGAAACTTTGTGTGATGAGCATGAATGTTTGTTCTGTGTCTGGGTGTAATTTATCTATAATATGTATGATTTATAAAGTATATAAGTCTGTATATATATCAGTTGTCTGGTTACCATAAAGCTCTGCTTAGCTTAGGATCAGATGACCGTGTGTGACTTGTCCCAAGATATTTATTTTATTATTATTATTAACTAGCTGACCCCGCGAACTTTGTTTGTGTTTGTGTGTGTGTGTGAGCATGTTTGGTTGTGTTTGTCTCTGTTCTTTGATTCAAATAAGGGTGTGTGTGTGTGTGATGATTACGCGGCATAAAGCCCGTCACAGACTTAGCTATAATATATATTAATATACCGTACTATAATATATATTATAGCAAGCTACCACACACTGAGAAATATATATTTTGCCTTTATTAATTGATGGTCGTCCTAGTGTTCGCAATATGCAATAATATATATTACGGTATCGCTTGGTGACATCACAGAAATATATATTATAGCTGAGTGTGCCGTCACGCGGAAATTAGTGTAGAAAATATATAGTAATATGCCTAGCTATAAAATTATTAATATTTATTATAGCTAAGTCTGTGACGGGCTTAACAAGGCTTACTTCAAAGACCCTCTTCTCCCAGTGCGTGAGAGCTGTGCCGTCGCCGCCCTGGTCTTCCAGCTCTGCACCTTCTAGTAGAGAGCAGTTGAAATGGTCTCGAACCTGCAACGTTATAAATATTAAATGTTTAGAAATTAAATTATTCTTTTGATGTAAGTTATCTGCCTCAAGATTTGTAATAGATACATTTTTTGACCACTTGTTGGTTTAATACAATACTGATCTCATTTTTTTCTATCTCTAATTCGAAATAGGCCCTAACTTTTCCTCAGGAACAACTGACTTATTCATATCTTTAACGTAACCACACAAATTTCAGTTGTATTTCCACCACGGTACAGTTCATTTTGAATTAAAACTAATTTTTCTAAGCTTACCTCTCTGACGACCCGAGGAGTGACGATCATATGGAAGGTCCTCTCCATGGTGCCGCTGCGTATCATCCAGTTCTTCCTCGTTATGTTCTTCACCACGCGGTCTGACCATTTGTGGATCTGTAGCCTGTAATATTATTTTAACAACAGGGATGACGACAACACAAAAAAATGGCATTCTGTTTAGTCCGTCTGATAGATCGGCCAAAAATACGGGACACGTATTTTTTTTTTTTTGAGTGGGGGTTTTTGACGTCACCGTCCCGCAAAATATGTATCTGATCACTGATCTGATGATGAAATACGTGTGTACGTGTGTTACGTGTGATGTATGTGTATACATTACACGTCAAAGTAGGATGACATGTTTGAAGTAGTACGACTGAAAAAGAGATAAACGTCAAATGTCAACACGATACTTAGTATCAAGTTGGTCAAATGGCAAACTTTTAAAGTGCCTCTTTTTGACTGCATATAACCTATCTCTACTTATTTACTTATAATATCATTTGTAGAATCCAAGAGAATTCGAGGTCTTTGAATATTGTTTACCTATTTTGATGATGTTGTAATATTTAGTTTCAGAACGACGATTTTGTACGAAAGATAAACAGAGGGCCTAGACAAGTGGCATTTTAGAATGGAGTGTAGATTAGAATAGATTGTCAAATGTATGGGATTGACATAAGCTTTCGCTGAATAATTTGACAGTCTATTCTATTCCGCTATCTATTCTACAATGCCTCTTGTCTAGGGGGGCAGATGCGGAAAGCAGACCGGACGCGTACGCATCTTCAAAGTCATCATAAAATAAGCTGAATAGAGCTGTATAAGCGTGCGTAGTCTCTTATATTTAAAGTTATTTACTATTATACTTACTCTTCATCCATGGGGGGGTTGCCAGTGTCTGGTCGCCTCTCAGTCAACGGCTCGCCGTTTTCATCTCTGAAAATGTTAAAAATAATGTTAATATCTCGCAAACGGATCCCTAAATTGAATCCTGCCGGGGTTGCGGAATGGTTATAATAGTTTCCGCGGCCAGAAACATAAAAGGCAAACGAAAGAACAAGGGTAGGTTTTAGTCAGTAAAAGTCTGACACTCCCTCCGGGAGAAGTCATTTGATGATTTCCCATCCACAATAAAAACCCTAAATTGAAAACATTTTATGGCGGTTCCACATTAGTGCCGTGAAACTCCGTAAACAGGTGTGAACGTGAGTGTGGACGGTTTTCGCGAGATTCACGCGCGTTCACGCCTGTTCCCCGATCGCAGTCGGTATTTTGTCCCGCGACAAAGGGTTCGCGCTTCCTTCGCGCTGCGTTCACGGGTACACATCCACATTCACGTATGTTGCCACAGCAAACAAAGTTATTACAGCAGGAGCTTCTACGTCCATTTCGCGGCGAGTTTTACAAGCGATTGAGAGCATCCCGAGAATGTGGAGGGCACGACTTGTGCCGTGGATTCATGGCGTGAATTCGCGCGTGAATTATAGAAACCTCGCAAAAGAGACGTATCTAATGATACCCCACTATGGGGCAGACGCGAGGAACAATTTTTTTTTCGTACTGTTATAACCCTTATTACAAGGCAACAAAGCCTACATCAGCAAACACACATAACTAGTGTAATTTTCCTTTGTTTTAATTGCTGATGCTGCATTTTTACATTACTCGCAGAAGTAATTCCATAATTTTGTCAGTTAGACTCTGGACGCCGCCGCGTAATCTATTGTGCCCAAAATTCGGGAGCAATCAAGAGGGACATATTTTCAATATAATTGTAAACCTCAAAATTTCGTCTGTGTTTGATAACTTAACTGTAGTTAAAGTATAATTTTGCATTGTGGCTTAATAAAAGTGGTTTGGTAGACTTGCGTGTTTTTTTTTTAAAAAGACAAACGGGGACAGGCCAGTAACAAATTGGTGTCAGAAGTGGGATCCCAGAGAAGAAGTCTTTCGACGTGTGTCATCAGGCGCTGGGATTCAAGATCTACAGCCCTCCCCTGCAATTGATCGACAGTAAGACTTGCCCTAAGGACAAGCCTGCGTCACTACTTGGACGACGGTAAGCCTCAGCCTTCCAGCTCGAGCCCGCTCCAGCCACATCAGAAATTGGACGACGGTCAGCCTCAGCTCTGCAGCTTGAGCCCGCTCCAGCCACATCGACACTAAGACGACAGCCAGCATCCACTGTATAGTGTGAGCCGGCCTTACATTACCAGCAGCCCCAGGTCTAACTCACCACCATCAGAGCTCAAGAAATTCCACAGCTAACACAGCGTGAGAAACTTCAACTCCGCAAAGTCGCAGCGCAACGTGACTCCGGTCTTCGCGTCGCTACCGCGCCCCGATAATGCACGCGTCAGCGTATATCGTGTTACTGTGAGTGTTTCTTGTGAACCCTTTTTTCCAAGTTTTACTAAATTCAAGTGCCGAATTCGTGATTAAAATCGCGTGTGATATTCTAAATAAGTAGTTCGCCACTGCTTTTCTATATTCACTGTTTTTGATCGTTTTGTTTTTTCTATTTTACACTGTTTTTATACTATATTGTTGTTGTTACTATTTACTAAATTTTGTCCAACACATCATAATCTTTTATACAATCTTTTATGTCAATCAAAAAGGAGTCATCTCAACCTAAAGAAATGTCGGACAAAATCACATTATCCGTTCTAACTAAATTCATTAAACCCTACAATGGTGACAGGGAAACACTTCCCGCATTCCTCACAAATTGTGAAAATGCTATGTCTTTAGCTTCAACAGACCAACAGTTTGTTCTATGCAAGTATATAATTTCCCAACTTGAGGGCAAAGCACAGGTTGCGTGTAGCCTTAAATCTTTCACAGAGTGGTCAGAATTAAAGATCTTTCTAAAAGCTACTTTTGGCGAAAAGAAACATGCCACACACTTATTATCTGATTTGCAACATTGCAAACAACTTTCAAATGAGGATGTCACCAAATATTCATTGAGGGTGGAGTCAATATTGACTCGCATCCACTCAGATATACACTATAGTTGTAAAAATGAAAAGGAACTGCCGGGCCGAATAGCTGCCATGGAGGACCTTGCTTTAAATACTTTTATGCTAGGGTTAAATCCTTCTATCTCTACTATTGTTCGTTGTAAAAATCCATCCAATCTTAACGAAGCGGTTCAATACGCTATCGATGAAGAAAAATTATACAATTTATCTAGATCTAATCAAAAAACTATTAAGCAGTGTTCGACTTGTAATAAGATGGGTCATAGCTCATCTGAATGTTTTAAAAATAAAAATAAAAATCGTGATTCTAAAATTTTTACCAATTCGCCGTCTTCTAATTCTACTAATTCCAAAAGTAGTTCTAAAACATGTAACTACTGCAAAAATATAGGTCACACGATTAAAGAATGTCGCAAACTTCAATACAATAATAAACAACGGCAAGCCGCTGAAAATGCACAGCGCGATCGTAAATCGGCACCTACTAATTTAAACGATGCGCCTACACATAATTGTGAAAATACTGCAATAGATGAAAATTTAAACTAAGCAAGATTTTGGTACCGTGTCGGCCAAAATCGAAGCAAGTACTAAATGACACGACATATGCTAATTCTTATACTAACTTTACTAAATCTACTAAATTCGCATCTCATCAAAAAAAGATGAGTTCTACTATATTTACATCTCACCCAAAAGAGGTGAGTTCTTCTAAATTCGCATCTCATCCAAAAGAGATGAGTTCTACTACATTTACATCTCATCCAAAAGAGGTGAGTCCTTCTATATTCGCATCTCATCCAAAAAAGATGAGTTCTACTATATTTACATCTCACCCAAAAGAGGTGAGTTCTTCTAAATTCGCATCTCATCCAAAAGAGATGAGTTCTACTACATTTACATCTCATCCAAAAGAGGTGAGTCCTTCTATATTCGCATCTCATCCAAAAAAGATGAGTTCTACTATATTTACATCTCATCCAAAAGAGGTGAGTTCTTCTAAATTCGCATCTCATTCAAAAGAGATGAGTTCTACTACATTTACATCTCATCCAAAAGAGGTGAGTCCTTCTATATTCGCATCTCATCCAAAAAAGATGAGTTCTACTATATTTACATCTCACCCAAAAGAGGTGAGTTCTTCTAAATTCGCATCTCATCCTAAAGCGATGAGTTCTACTACATTTGCACCTCATCCAAAAGAGATGAGTTCTCAAAAAAATACACCTCATCCAAAAGAGATGAGTTCTCCAAAAATTACAGCTCATCCAAAAGAGATGAGTTTACCTAAATTAACAACGCATCTAAAAGAGATGCATCCTATCAAACCTTCATCTCAGTCAATTAAACTGAGTTCTAAAATACCTAATAATAAAACAAAATGTCAAATATGTAATAAAAAATTACAAACATCGTATACTAATTCTAAAACTAACTTAAATTCTAATACTAACCTACTTACATCTAACTTAAATAAAACTTCTAAACCTATACCTATATTCGAAATTAATGATTACTGTAAAAAGGTAGCCTTACCTCATACTTACCTGCATACTAATCACGCTGTCGAACAGTTGTGTTTCTTAATTGATACAGGATCAACTATCAGTATTGTTAAAAAGTCCTGTTTACAAAAAATTCCAAATCTTTCTACTGAAACTGTAAAATTAAAAGGTATTAACAGTTCTGAAACTCCAGTAGAAACTTTAGGTACTTTCCAAATGGAGTTTAAATTATCAGATAACATACTTAAATACAAATTTCATGTCACTGAAGATGACATTAATCTTACTAATTATGATGGAATAATCGGTAGCGATTTTTGCAGCCATTTTAAAACAAACATCGATTATTCTTCAAAGTCAATGTCAATATTACATTATTCTATTCCTATAATTTATTCACAACCTTCATATAATATTCCAGCTCGATCTGAAGCAGTTATCGAGTGCACTGTATCAAATTACTCTCCCGAGCTTTATCATAACAATGAGGCTCTTATACTAGATCATACCTTAAGTAAAGGTGTTTATGTCGCTAATTGCATTGTCTCAATTAAACCGAATGGTAAAACAAACGTGTCCGTTTTAAACACTACAGAGAATGACATCGAAGTCAAAGATTATTACGTAGAAGCGACACCGTTTGAAAATAATTGTTCAGATCGTTTATCTTGCTATAATATTAATACTATTTCTTCAAATAAATCTGATCGTATAAATAAAGTTCTAAGTCTAATTCGCTGTTCTCATTTAAATGATGAAGAGAAAAAATCTCTTTTAGAATGTTGCTCACGATACACTGATATCTTCCATATTGAAGGTGAGCCCCTAAGTTTTACAAATGCTATAGAGCATACTATTAACACAGGCGATGCACCGCCTATTAATGTAAAATCATATCGCTTCCCCGAATGCCACAAGGAGGAAGTCGATTCCCAAATTCGTAAAATGCTAAATCAAGACATAATTAGACCTTCTATTTCGCCTTGGAGTGCTCCAGTCTGGGTAGTACCGAAAAAGATGGACGCATCCGGCAAACAAAAGTGGAGGATAGTTATTGACTATCGCCGTCTCAATGATGTCACTGTTTCCGAAACTTATCCGCTGCCTCTTATCACTGATATTTTGGACCAATTAGGTCACTCTAAATATTTTAGCACCCTGGACCTTACCAGTGGCTTTCATCAGCTGAAGACCAGTCCCAAGGACGCGCCTAAAACAGGTTTTACGATTAGCACAAATTCAAGCATGTCTGGACACTATGAATTCACCAGAATGCCTTTTGGTTGAAAAATGCCCCTGCCACATTTCAGCGTCTTATGAACACTGTCTTATCAGGCTTACAAGGCCTTCATTGCTATGTATATCTTGACGATTGTATTATATATAGTCAAAATTTACAAGATCACATACATAAATTACAATTAGTATTCGACAAATTTCGTGAATATAACTTAAAACTACAACCGGACAAGTGTGAGTTTCTTAGACGTGAAGTAACTTACCTTGGCCATATTATCACAGATAAAGGTGTCTCTCCAAACCCTGAAAAGGTTAGCGCTGTATCCCAATTTCCAGTTCCTAAAAATCCTAAAAATATTAAGTCATTTCTAGGCCTAATAGGCTATTATCGCCGATTTATTGAAAACTTTTCCAAATTAACTAAACCACTTACGTCTCTATTGAAAAAGGATGTTGTGTTCCACTGGGACATAGAACAACAACACGCATTCGATATTTTAAAAGAAAAACTAATTACTGCCCCTCTTCTACAATACCCTGATTTTTCACAACCTTTTAATGTTACTACTGACGCTAGTAATTACGCCATTGGCGCGATATTGTCTCAAGGTCCTATCGGCAAAGACAAGCCGATTGCATACGCATCGCGTACTCTTAATAAAGCCGAAGGCAATTATTCAACTACAGAAAAAGAACTTCTAGCTATCTTATTCGCTGTTAAAACTTTTCGACCATACTTATACGGAAATAAATTTAAGATCATTACAGATCACAGACCCCTCGTATGGTTATTTAATGTAAAGGATCCGGGTAGCAGACTCATTCGCTGGCGTCTCAAACTTGAAGAATACGATTATGAAATCGTTTATAAACAAGGTCGTCTCAATTCTAACGCCGATGCGCTATCCCGTTGCCCTATTAATGCTATTGACGTAAACAATTTAAATAATTTATCTTATGAACAATATTTTAAGGCTCAATTTACTAATCAACTTCCAACTTCTAATACTATTATTGAGGAATGCATTCAAAGTCTACATTTGTCTAAGTTAAGTACAATAGCGTGTCCCGTCTCTTTAGACTTTGATTACTCTATACCCCACTGCGAAGAAATATTGTCGCAGCTCGACAATTCCGCTGACTTACTAAATTCCGAACGCGAACCTCTAACAATACATCGCGTCGATGATAAAAATAAATCATACTATTTTCTATTTACAAAAGTTCATCATTATGAACAAACTAACTTTAGAGATGTTTACAATTTATTAATTAAACTTAGAAATCTACTAATTGATTGTCCAAATATAACGGATCTCGCGTTACCAGATTTTAGTGATCCATTTTCTAAATTAGCATATACTAAAATTTATAATATGATATCGTACATTTTTCACGATACTAACATTAAAATTCATATTTATAAAAATCAATTAATTTATCCTACTCCTGTAGAAGTTCCTAAAATATTAAAGGAAAATCATGACTCTGTGATCGCTGGTCATCCAGGATCACAACGCATGTACTCGCGTATCAAAGCTGCCTATTATTGGAAAGGCATGCGCTCTGACATTGAACAGTACGTAAAGAAATGCAAACTTTGCCAAATTAATAAACCTTTAAGGAAATCAAATAAGGCCCCAATGGAGATAACCTCCACATCTACTAGGCCGTTTGAACGACTAGCTCTTGACGTCGTAGGTCCTTTACCCGACGCAGGTTTTCAAAATTTTAAATTCATCTTAACATTACAAGATGATCTTACCAAATTTACTAGCGCCTATCCTATGGTTACAGCTACTAGTGAAGAAATAGCTCGAAACCTCGTTCATTTTATGTCTCTCTTCGGTTTTCCTAAAACCATCCTAACAGACTTAGGTACATGCTTTACATCGGAATTATTTAAACAATTAACCGAAATATTAAAAGTTAAAGCACTTTTTACTACTCCGTATCACCCACAAACTAATGGAGCTCTTGAACGCTCACATGCCACGTTAAAAGAATACCTTAAATCGTTTGTTAACGAAAATCAAAACGACTGGCATTGTTATCTATTTACTGCTATATTAGCATATAATACTACTCCTCATAGTACTACTAATTTTACTCCCTACGAATTGCTATATGGTTATAAACCACATATTCCTAATTCTTTATATGAAACCTCCGGTAATACTACATATAACGAATATATTCGAGCTTTACAATATAGAATGCGCTTTAGTCGCGAGAAAGCCGTTCAAAACATTTTAAATAGTAAAGAAAAATCTAAACAATATTATGACGCAAACTCTCGTGACGTCACTTATAAATCCGGAGATATGGTGTACCTAAAACACCATCATAGACTTCGCAAAGCATTATCGCCTGTATGGAAAGGCCCATACAAAATTTTAAAAGTACATAATAAACATAATGTAACCCTTCAAGTAGGTCGTAAAAATGTTAAATACCATACTAACGAAATTAAACCTTCTACATCTTAAAAATACGCTGTATTTCTTTTCAGAATTATATGCTGCCATGGCACTTTATGCCTCAGCCGCACTGAATCAAGCATCATCCCGATCTATCATAGCCCCGGGATCTATTTTGAACCTACTACTAATATTCATTTTTATACTGATCATTGGAAAGTGATCACCCACGTAGATTTAATTTCTTTAGAACCTTATCTTAATAAAATCGAAACTCTATTACAAGATACTTTAAATTTGTGTAACAAAATTCAACCACAAGAGTTAGGTACATGTAAAGACATGTCTAGCCCTATTGAAGTTTTAATCCAAGCTAATATTATTAAATTACAATCTTTATCGCATATCATCTCCAATCAATCGACTAGTAAAGTAAAACGTGCATTAGAATTTGGAGGTGAACTTTTAAAATTATTTTTCGGCACATTAGATGCAGATGATGCCCGAAAATACGATTCCGCAATTGAATCATGCAAAAAGAGCGAATCAGCAATATTTCATTTAATGAGAGATAACATTCACGTTGTCAAGTCTACTATAAATAATTTTAACACTACTATTTACAAACTTAATCAAAACGAGATTAAATTAAACGCTCAAATTAATCAGATGAATGAAATATTTTCCCAAATTACGAAAACCGATAACCTATTACTATATACTACAAAACTTAACAACCTTCTTAACATTATTGAAGGTTCTTTATTAGCTATATCTAATTTACTAGATACTACGTTAAATTCTATTTTATTTTCTAAGGTTAATGTACTACATCCTAGTGTTATAAGTCCCTTAAATCTATATTTAGAATTAAATAAACATAGTAGTCAAGTAAGCAAAAGATTAGACTTTCCAGTCCCTTTAAGTATTCAGAATATTCATTCTATAATTGACGTCTCTGAATTTAGCTCTTATTACTTTAATAATAAGATCATTTTTATATTGCAAATTCCCTTGATAACACCTGATCAGTTCATGACTTATAAAAACATACCTCTACCTACTCCACACGATGACTCACATAATACATTTGCGTTAATTCAACCTTCTAATTCTTACATCGCACTAAGTGATGACAGAATGCATTATGCTATGTTGGACACTCTTGATAAGTGTAAGATAATAAATAACAATTATTCTATTTGTGAATTAAGTACTATATATTCATGTATAAGTAACCCTAATTGTGAATCTAAAATTTTAACTGAGGTAACATTGTCATTACCTTCAGAATGCAATGCTAAAATATTGTATGGTCAAATTGACATTTGGCAAAAATTAAGAAATAATAAATGGATATATGTGCAATCAAATACAAATAAATTGACTATTAAATGTGATGAAAATATTAATGATCATTCAATTACCGGTACAGGAATTGTAAAATTGTCACCTAATTGTATTGGATATTCTAAAACTATTCAATTAATACCAACTAATTTTTATTCTATATTTGCTAAGTCTCCTTTAGATATAAGCTTTGATATAACGGCAGACGATTGCTGCAAGAAGGACATATTTAATAAAAGTTTACCTCATTTGTCTCCAATCTCTTTGAGTAAAATTAACTTAGATTCTCTCAAATATGCAACACATCAAATGGATAGTTTAGAGCAAGAATTGACTAACTTAGAAAAAGAATCTCATTTTATTAAATATGGCCCTTACTATTCTACTTTTACTTATATTTTAATTGTGTTTCTAGTTTTATACATAGTTTATAAACTATATAGATATTTTAAGAACAAAAATTCTACTAATTCTGGATGCTGCGTGCAAATATTCAATCAATGTTATAATAAAAAATCTAAACGCAATTCCAAAGTTTCGAATAGTTTTGAGATGACGGAAATATCTTCAACATCTGAGGAAGACAATAAGTCTGTCCAATCTTTACCTATTCATTACCCAAATTGTAAACCTACTAGTAAACTTAATAAAGTTAGATTTCCGTCAAGTAGAAACCTAAACTTTTAATGTATAACTTTAATTTTTATAACGTATTTGTATAACTATTACTAATTCACTGTTTATATTGCCAACTTTTATTCAAAATCATGTAAATTCTAATTTAAACTTAAAATGTCTCTTTTGATAGCTACTACATTTTCAATCTTATCTTACCTCGCTTCATCTTAATGAGATAAAGCTTCGTTTAAAAGGGGGAGCTGTTATAACCCTTATTACAAGGCAACAAAGCCTACATCAGCAAACACACATAACTAGTGTAATTTTCCTTTGTTTTAATTGCTGATGCTGCATTTTTACATTACTCGCAGAAGTAATTCCATAATTTTGTCAGTTAGACTCTGGACGCCGCCGCGTAATCTATTGTGCCCAAAATTCGGGAGCAATCAAGAGGGACATATTTTCAATATAATTGTAAACCTCAAAATTTCGTCTGTGTTTGATAACTTAACTGTAGTTAAAGTATAATTTTGCATTGTGGCTTAATAAAAGTGGTTTGGTAGACTTGCGTGTTTTTTTTTTAAAAAGACAAACGGGGACAGGCCAGTAACAGTACGGATCCTAACTAAACTAAACTAAATAATAAAATTAACTATTTACAAACAATGATGTTACAAGTAAAAAGGTGTATACAGGTTCCTTACACGACATTCTACACTTCACAAAAGTACGATTTTTTTTTGGGAGTGGGAAATCATCAAATGACTTCTCCCGTCCTGGGCGGGGCGGGAGGGCGTGTCAGACTTTTACTGACTAAAGCCCACTCATGTTCCTTCGGTTGCCCTTTGTGTTCCGGGGTCACGGTAACTATTATAAACATTCCACAACCCCGGCAGGTCCGCAACCCCGGCAGGCAGACGGCAGGCGACTAAAGTACGATTAGACGTCGACCACAAACCCCGTCTGGTCGGAGGATCCTCCCTTTTCAATGGAGGATGAGGAACTTACACTCGGTTCCATAACTCTATACTTCCATACTATACAAGGTGTATTTTTGGTCTTGCTCAACCCGCTAGGAGATGATTCTACTCATAAAAACAAACAACTTTCATTATGGAACCAACTCCGAAATCACGAAAAAAATATCAGCTGGTTCATACATTATGGTCCGGGGGGAATTGAACTTTTCTTAGAAACAGCTGATATTTTTTTCGCGATTTCAGAGTTGGTTCCATAACAAAAGTTGTTTGTTTTCATGGGTAGAATCAGCTCCTAGCGGGTTGAGCAAGACCAAAAATACACCTTGTATAATATTATAAATGGAAAAGTGCGTGTATCTGTTTGTTTTTCCATCTTTGACGTTTGACGGCAAAACAGAGCAACGAATTGACGTGATTTTTTAAGTGGAGATAGTTGGGATGGGGAGTGACATAGGCTACTTTTTGTCTCTTCCTAACGAGCGAATTCGCAGACAAAAGCTAGTAAATAAATAAAATGTCATACTAACCTATAGAAAGCAAACAGCGACACGCTAAAACCAAGCGCATGTAACATCTCATGTTTGACAGTTGACAGAACTGACGGCAAATCTCTGTATTTAGTTGACAACTCCCCCGGACAGAAGTTGGCGTGACCAGCTACCGGCCTGGAAAAGAAATAAATACAAAATAAATAAAAAAATATACATAAAGAGCAACTGAAGGTACAAGGGTGGGTTTTAGTCAGTAAAAATCTGACACTCCCTCCCGCCCCGCCCAGGGCGGAGGAAGTCATTTGATGATTTACTATGCACGAAAAAAACATTTGTCTTGTGTAAAATATATAATAAAAAATCATATATCTATACTAAGATTATAAATAAATAAATAAAGAGGAAAACTTTGTTTGTTTGATTGTAATGAATAGGCTCAAAAACTACTGACCGATTTTAAAAATTCTTTCACCATTCGAAAGTTACATTATCCCTAAGTAACATAGGCTATACATATGATATAACCATGATATAACGCTATACACGGGAGCGAAGCAGTAACCAAAAACCTAACGTAACGCGGGTGAAACCGCGAGGAACAGCTAGTAATATAATTCGTCCTGTGTGTGTGGGAAACGAACCCACGGCCTTGGCTTAGCAATCAGGGTCACTAACCACTAGACAACCGATTACCTAATTCGAATAAAGTAGTACAAAAAATATTTGATAAGACGACAAATATCACGATAATTCTTGGTTGTTTTTCCTCATTTTTCTTTCTAGGTCGTTGCATTCAGTGTATTGCACAATTGCCAATTTTTTTTATTAAGATTGTCATCCATACTAATATTAAAGATAATAAAAATTGTTTGTTATCATGAGCACATTTACGTGTTATAGGCTAGGCGTATGCTGAGACGCAGGCGACGCAGCACAGCACAGTGCAGGGCAGGGCAGTTGAGGCTAGGGTTACCATATCTTAGGATTTGTCCAGAGATTTCAGGATTTTTGGACTCTTCTCAGGATTGCGGCTGGATTTTGCAAATCTCATGAAATCTCAGGATTTTTGAATTTTCAATAAAATACGTGTGAGTGCGTGGCGAGGGGCGGTGCGTGGGTGCCGCTGTCACCCCGATCCCCGCGCTTCGAGTGCGATATGCAACGCGTGAGCGAGATCCGCAATGTATAAAAACGATAGTATTACGACTTTATTAAATTGTTTAGTAAAAAATTTCTCTCATCAATTTTTCTCAGAGAAAATTTTGATAATGTTAAGGATCTCAGGATTTTTCAATGAAAATCAGGCCTTTTCTCCGGACTTTTGATTTTTTCATATGGTAACCCTAGTTGAGGCAGACATGTGCCCCCTCCGCATGCTGCTGCGAATGTCTTTTTTGAATAGTCTGGATGATTTGTATCGTACAAACATGGTTCACAACAAACTAATTCGATTACTTAAATGTGCTGTCATAACCACAAAAGTGTATATTATTGTTATAAAACACGTCTCGACGTGCACGCGTCGCGCAGAATTCTGTGCCGGCAGCCCGGCACTACAACGAGACGCAGAGTAGGACAGACACATGTCTGCGTCGCATGTGCCTGCGCCGCAGCGTACGTAGTTTAATGACGTTCCATGCTTTACAAAATCTGCTCTACGCTGCGCTGCGTGGACCTGCGTCGCCTGCGTCTCAGCATACACCTAGCCTAAATATCGTACACTTATTACCAGTCACCCTATAAGTATATTTAAGTAAAAGATCGAAAGATGGACTAATGATATCATCAAGATCGCCGGCTCCCGATGGATGCGGGTTGCCCAGGACCGATGCATGTGTAGATCTTTGGGAGAGGCCTTTGTCCAGCAGTGGACGTCTATCGGCTGGTAATGATCATGATGATGCTATTTAAGTTCTACGGAAGCTGCGGGCCACGCGCGACACAATGCTTTTTAATTGTTCTTTTAATTACTACAGATCAGAGGTCAACGGCGGGCGCGGGTAGAAACCGCGTCGTGTGTCCTTAGCCTAAAGACGGTACCTGTCTAACGCCGATTCTTGCTGACAATGCGAGGCGTACGCCACAGTCTGGCCTCGTCGACACCTCTCCGTCTCCACCGCGCTCACGTATAATACGAAGTCGGTGTCTTCTACTCCTTGGAAGTCTTCTTCAGTCGCTGGAAAATAATTTAATTTACATTCAAAATATGTACCACAGGTGTTATCAATAAGGCCTGTGCCCGCGCGCGTTTTGTTCCACGCGCGCCTCTAAGAGCAGTCAGCACGTGACGGGGCCCTCTGGGGCCAATGCCTGTCAGGGTTGCGGAATAGTTCTAATAGTTACCGCAGCCCCGGAACATAAAAGGCGACCTAAGGAATTTGGCTGGGTTTTAGTCAGTAGAAGATTGACACGCCCTCCCGTTCCGCCCAGGTCGGGAGAAGTCATTTGATGATTTCCCACTCACCAAAAAAAAGAGGCATACACTGCTCTCGCGCAGTTACCACCGCCCTCGCTCTTTATTCCACGTCGCACACGCTTCCCGCCAAAAAACAAATGCCAACTGCCTGAGCAGTTAAACTAAAGGCGAAATAAAAAGACGTTGTTAAGCACTGACTTTGGTTTAGCCATGTTCCCGTCTCTATCGTGCACTTGAAGTTTGGCAGTTGTAAAACTAAAGCCCACTCATGTTCCTTCGGTTGCCCTTTAAATCTCCCTAGTATTGTGGGTAATTTCATGACAAAAAAACTGCAACACTGATTTTTCGTTCTACCAACATTACGGGCGAAGGGAATTCTTTCGCATTGCAGTTGGCAAAGCAGATAAGTATCCAGTGCCGTCATATACAATTGAGGTTTTCTTGAATACCAATGAATGTATTCAAAAGAAATTTAACCTAATTCCTAAACTAGCCATTTTCTAATATAGTTTAAATTTTTATTAGAAAATATCCGTGGATTTTTTGAGAAAACTTAAACTGTATCTGACGGCCCTGGATACTTATCTGCTTTGCCCACCGTACGTAGAAGTCTGTAGTTCACTATGCTGTCGCAGCTTGGAGCAGTATTACTAATATTTTAACTTTCGAAAGCGGCAGACACCTAGTATAGTAATATTAATTAAATTATCTCACCGGTCGAATCAGCACCATCATTGATAGAGTTGCCATCGATGTCCGAAGGCACCTCGTCATCCAACCTGATCCGTCGCGGCAGTGCTCTGCAGTTGTGTCCGGTGCTGTTACACACGTAACATAGCTGGAAGAAACAAAAAGAGAATATTAATAAGTTATTATTATATTACAGGTGGTAACACTAGGTGTAGGGTTCAAAAACCTTATAAAAAATATAAGCACTCTGTCACTTTTCGAAGAACGTGTCAAAGCGTATTATATGTGGCGCGCTGTAGCATGGTGCGGGTGACACCTGCCTGAATGACGTTGACATCAGTCAGTGCCACAAGACTAGGGACGATAATATGCAATTCACTTTATCGGTATCGATACTACGAAAATTAGTGTGTTATTCAATTTTGTGCAACGTGTACAAACTTGTAAATTTAAATGTTTTATGGCTATCTTTGTACTAATAAAAAATCTTTAATAAAAAAAAATACTAATATTTCGGAAGTCGGTGGCTTCTCTTCTGCCAATTAATTTGTGTTGCCGCAGACTTCCGAAATTTTAGTTATTTTTGTGTTTTTAGTTTTTGAAGGCGGTTAGTATTTTTTTGGAATCAGATTTTTTTATAATACTTTTTAGTGTTGAGACCCAATGTCTGACTGTGTTTTACAGTATCTCTCAAAGTAATACATATAAAACGAAAATAGAAACTTGAACTTGAAGTAACGCATATATCGTCAATGTATATTTCGTCGATTTTTTTGTTTTTGATTAATTTTTCGAGAACCACTGAACCGATCGTCATAAAATTTATATGGGACCATCGGGTTTATGTTTTTTTTCGTGACAACATTTCTGTTCCATTTTTAAGACAGCATGTCTCTGCAACAAGGGATAGGGAGTCTGTAGCTGAGCGCTCTCGGCGGCTCGCTAGCCAAACTGCGATGAGAACATCGCAGGCCCGTGCTCAGGAATTTAGCGCTGAATGTGTGCAGCATCTTTCTGATACGCAATAAAAACAAAACCCTCCTTTTGGTAGTCAAGAGATAATTCATAGCACTCAGTACTAGCCGAACCACACTCATAATTTCATCACAAGTTAAAATGTTTACCGCCCAACGAAGTGGGCACGGGTCGGCTAGTATTCTATAAAATATCGACATTCCATCGTAACAGTACATCCCATCACTAATTACGTCGAAGGCGTTACGTTATACGAATAACACTTTGCTTAATTTTTATTCCAAATTAATTTTAATTGTGGACTAGCACATTCTAGTTGCGTTGAAATTAATTTACTACAGTTATTATTGATTTAGTATATTAGGAATGTGGTACAGCTGAACTAATAAAGTCATAATTTATAAAACACTGCAACTTTTTAAAGTGAAATGAAATGTTACTGAAACTGTCACCCGCACCTTGCTACAGCGCGCCACATATATATTCGTGTCTTCAGACTCCCGCCAAAGTGTGCCAACTGTGGTGCCAACTCATTTGTATTATACGCCATCATCAATTGACATACTTTTTATGAGCTGTCAAAACGCAAATCTTCCATAGAAATTGTATGGCAATGTCACTTTGTGACGTCACTAAGTTAGCAACCAATTTGACTAATTATTTATTGCTTTCAAAACAACTAAGAATCCAATTTTGAAGTAATTGAATATGAGCCAGATTTTTAAGGCTAATATTGAGGGACATTTTATACAAGTTGTGTTTAGTATTATTTGATAATAGTGTAAAATACCCAATTGCTAAACAAATATGATCAACACTATAGATATATTAAAGAAGGAGATATGCCCTGTAGACGAAAATGTATCGGATACCTGTGTCTCCTGTTATCCCTACCACACGGCAACTACTACACGCGCAGTTCAGTAAAAGCAATAGATACGCAGCCGCGCACACACCCGCATTTCTTGTACTAGAACGTACAACACAATCAATTATGAACCTTAACACACCTACACAGCGTGTATTTACCATGCACCGTAAAACTTACTCACACATTAACATTGATGGCTATCGTTGTGCTGTGCAAATGCAATTTATTTTACATTTACGCTAGTAATTGACTAAATCGGAAATTATCGAAACTTCTATTTATTATCGACCAAATCCTTTTTGGGTTCTCGGAAGTAAAACTAAATAAAAAGATGGCGTAAATAGATAAATTTGGGTTTATGTAACTTAAAAGCATTTTTGAATTTTATAAATATGAATACGATGCAGTTATTTATTTATTTGTTTATTTTTTACGATGGTATAATACTGATACAAAATAGACACGATGGTCCAGATGCCACGCGACATGCACTTGAACCGTGTTAGGTAAGCCGAGGGAAATATTTAAGGACGCTGTAATATTTGGTCACATATGACTAATAATAATAAAACAAAATTAAAACAGGGTAAATATTAGTATTTACTTTGATATTCCAAGCGGGTTAAAACGGTGGACAAATTAAAACAAATAACTCCCAAACAATATATTATTCGTCAGGCGACTTTGTTGTCGATAACCTACGCTAAAGGATTTGCACATGGACATCATTAACTCACGGCAAGAACCAGCGGTCGCATCACGCGATTCTTGCGTTTAGTTAAATATCGTTTTGTGATTTTTACATTGCTTGTCTTGTCACTAAGTGACAAACTTGCGTATTTGTGAAGGAGCAATGTATTTCAGCAGAAACAATGCAGTCGCTGTGATGCTTAGAAACGAAATAACAGAAAATATTTTTCGATTTGTTATTTTTTATGATTTTAAAGACAAATATAGGAAAAAATATATGAAATGTGATTCCATTGTTGACATAGTTTTGGTATCTGCTTCACTTTTTGCAAGAAATCGCTGAACAATGCGGTATTTTAATTTGTTGACCCGATGGCGTTCGAAAGCACACTAGTTCGCGGACACGGCCACTTACGTACGACCTGTAGCACGATTGCGTGTTGCGCGGACAGCGACACGCCCACTTGCCACTTCTCCTGTTATTTATATTTCTATGATCAACACCCTATCCCATAAGTATCCTTTTTTTTTGTTTTCGAGGGGAAACCTTCAAAAGGCGCCTAAACTTTGGGGATTAGTCCAGGTAGTGTGAAACCACCCCGGTGATCACCATCAGCACTTAGTAGGGGCTCCGTTACCTCTTAAAAGACCACTCCGGAACCCCCTCTGTGTTACGCCTGTTAGGGCACATCCCTGAGGAGACTGTACAGCGGTCTCTCCTCACTCTCATTGTGCACGGCAGCACGTGATCACTGTGCCACCGTCTTCCATGGAATCATTCGAGGGGTGATCAGAGTCCCCACCCCGCTCTGAGTACCTACCCGTTATTCCAAAGTCCCGCCTGCATTAAATGATGCAAGCGGGGTTTCGGCGTGTTAGGCATCGAGGCGGTTGCCTCTCCGACGCCTTGTTCTACGAGTGGGATCGGCTCATCTCATAAGTTTCATCATCTCCCTAGCCTTTTCCCAACCGTATTGGGGTCGGCTGCCAGCCTAACCGGATTCAGCTGGATACCGGTGTTTTATGTGGAGCGACTGCCTATCTGACCTCCACAACCCAGTAACTGGGCGACACGATACCTCTTGGTTAGACTGGCCAGAGTTTCTGGCTAACCAGTTACGACTGTCAAAGTTCTACGAATGACAACCGGGACCAACGGCTTTACGTGCTTTCCGAGGCACGGGATGTCAGTGATGTCTAAGATAAACTTTAGAAAGTACATATGAATTGAAAAAGTCACATTGGTACTTGCCCGGATTCGAACCCACAACCTCTTACACGAGAGGCGGGCGCCATATCCACTGGGCCATCACGACTTTTTCACGGCTCATCTCATAAATATCCTGTCCATTAATTCGTATGTACTTTCTGAGTTTATAAGACATCCCTGACATCCCGTGCCTCGGAAAGCACGCAAGACATTGGTCCCGGTTGTAATTCGTAGAACATTAACAATCGTAACGGGTTTCAGGAGTCAGAAAGACTGACCAGCTTAACGAAGGGGTACCGGTACCGTTTGACATTTGATAGTCTCGAAAGGTAGTCAGAAAGTCTGACCAGTCTAACCGAGGGGTACCGTGTTACCAGTATCTCGGTTGTGGAGGTCTGATTGGCAGTCGCTCTATGAAAAACACTGGCAATCAGCTGAATCCGGGAAAGCCTTAAAGGTAACTCTGACATAATTGAGAAAAAGCTTGGGAGAACAAAATGAAACTTTGTTTCAAAAAATTGGAACAGTGATCCAATTAGATGAACAATATTTTTATACCAACAAGTTTTTACCCTAATTACGAGAGTCTGGAATGAACTTCACCGATGTTTTTCCTCAAGCAAACCGGGGCCAATTTGCTTGTTAAAATTCATAAAAAAAAACAAATAAATTCGTGAGCAATAAACTTTATAACGACCGAAAACAGTTTTGAAATGACTCAAGTTATTTCTATATTTAAATCGAGTATTGGGTTTTCCTTAAAATGTTGATATCATGTAGATTTTTTATAATTGGTAAGTCCAGTCAGATTATAAATAACAAGGAAAATAATTTAAAAAATTAAAAAACACGACTGCCATGACAAAAAAGAATTAAAAGACAAAAAACCAATAACTTACTTCAATCAATAACGACAGACTTTCGTTCAAACTTTCATCCCCTATTTTACACACACAGGGGTTGAATTTCCAATTTTTTTTAGCCTATGTTACTCGGAACAATGTACGGATTGTAACGATACATCATACATCTAAGTCAGTTCAGGCATTAAGAAGTTATGGTGGAATAAAGAAACTCACATACATACATACATGAATCTTGAAAAAACATAACACTCCTTTTTTGTGCAGTCGTGTAATAACACTCCTTTTTTGTGCAGACGTGTAAATATCGTGTGACAACTCACACACGGTCATCTGATCCCAAAATACATAGAGCGTGGACTATGGTAACCAGAAAACTAATCTATGAATCTGTATAGTTTGTATTCATGTCGAACTATTTGTCTCTTTAGGAGATAAAGTCCCAAAAAATCTTTCTTAGTGACTACTTACTCTTTACAAAGAACTCCCTCAAAGTTTCATGTCTCTAGGACCAGCGGTTTGGGCTGTGCGTTGTAATCAACTATCAGTCAGTTTACCATTTTATTTATACAGATGA
>JAWMCH010000186.1:0-35012 GCA_033675125.1 Athetis lepigone | reverse complement strand
CCCACCTGTTATAAGTTTGATCGCTATGTGTGTCTGTTTGTGGCACCGTACCTTTCGACGGCCAACCGACAGCCGGCTGTCGGGCTGCTATTGTTTTTCTATTGTGTCTCAAATCACGTGTTTTGGAAAGTTTACTCGGTTTTACCGATTTGAATGCTCATCTTTTATTTAAAAGTAGGTTGTCTAGCGATGGTTCTTAGACATGTCTCATCTAAAACGGTTCAGCCGTTTTAAAGTTATCAACTGCTTTGTTACCTGGAGACTCAATCTTAATAATTTCGGGGGCGGGACAGACATACATTCTATAAAAAGGATAAACTAAATATTTTTAGCTTTGGCATCGTTGGTAGAGTAATCAAGTAACCCGTACTAATATTACAAATGGGAAAGTGTGTCTGTCTGTCTGTCTGTCTGTTTGTCTTTCTTTCACGGCAAAACGGAGCGACGGATTGACGTGATTTTTTAAGTGGAGATAGTTGAAGGGATGGAGAGTAACATAGGCTACTTTTTGTCTCTTTCTAACGCGAGCGAAGCCGCGGGCAGAAGCTAGTATATTATAAATGCGAAATTAACTCTGTCTGTCTGTCTTTTCGTCTGTCTGTTTGCCTCTTCTTCACGCCTAAACCACTGAACCGATTTTAATTAAATTTGATACAGATGTAGTCTGGGACCCGAGAAAGGACATAGGATAGTTTTCATCCCGGAAAACCTCAGGGAACGGGAACTATTATTCCACGCGGACGACGTCGCGGGCAAAAGCTAGTATTTTATAAATATATTCAATGTACTTTCAACTTCGTTACGTCTTTATTATATGTAAAGATTCATGTAAATTAAATAACCTGATTTCGTACAAAGTAAACCAGCTTATTCTAAAACGGGAGCGCTTTGTAAAATATGCCTGTATTTGAATTTCCATGAAAACCTAATTTATTAAATCCGTATTGAGTTACCAGTAATAAATTCTATCCGCCATGACACTTGAGCTAAATTAACAAATTGTAATGCGATAGATGTAAGACGGTGTGCGTATATTTAAGCTTCGAACACACGTGATTTGAGACACAATAAAAAGACAATAGCAGCGCGACAGCCGGCTGTCGCTTGGTCGTTGAGAGGACATGGTAAACTGAATGATTGTTGATATATCAACGCACATCTCAAACCGCTGGTCTTAGAGACATGAAACTTGCAGGGTGTGTTCTTTGTGAAGTGTAGGGTGTGTGTGTGTGTGTGTGTTCTTGCAGGGTGTGTTTCTAGTATCCACAAAGAAAGGATTTTTTGGAGGCGAAGGCGCGCGTGAGGCATCGTCAAGCCTCACGCCCCGGACAGGGACCCAGGCGTAGACGTCGAGAGTCGCAAGACGACTACCGGCCACCGTGGCGCGGGTCTGCGGATGGCGAGCGATGGGTAGCTCGCCGCCCGGCTAGGACCAGGCCCGCGTGTGAAGGAGCCTTCTAGGGCCAATGCTAGGGTTGCGGAATAGTTATAATAGTTACCGTGGCCCCGCAACATAAAGGGCAACCGAAGGAACATGAGTGGGTTTTAGCAGGCGTCCGTCACTCGCTCAAGGCCGCGCGTTTTATGCCTACCGCTTCGCGTATCGTCGACGATACAACGAACACCGGGCTGTCGCGCGCCCGGCTGAGAGCTCGCGCGTCACGGGTACAGCGCTGACTATCAAAATGCCGAAACCACGTAATTATTGCGTGATTATAGTGCAATTCTCCTGTTTCCCAATTCTCCTGTTTCCCTTTTGATTATTTATTACAATTATTCACGCGGTTTTGTATATTTTCGACACTAAAATATAATAATTGGGAATTCAAGGAACGAAAAATATGCATCAGTCATTTTATTAAACTTTAAAATATTTGATCAACAAATAAAAAAAAATGTTTTTCTAAAACATTCGTTTTATTACCATTATCATTATACGTATTATAACCCTAGCACATTTGCTGGAAGACACACACACACGTTAGTCGCGCGGCGGGCAAAAGAATCTCAACTCTCTTTGTGCGTGCTTATGGTACATTTCTCCTCGCTGCAAACAGCTGGTATTATTATTATGATTTTGTAGGCTATTATAGCGTAGGTATTTTAGTTTTTGTATTGGAGTGAAGTATCTGTTACGTAGTAACTATTTATTAATCTGTGGTTTTAGTCAGTAAAAGTCTGGCTCGCCCTCCCGCCGCACTAGGGCATGCAATTATCGAAATATTTCGATAATCGATAAAATGAAAATTATCGGTTTTATTTTCGATAAAAACCGGTAATTACCGATAATTGTCATTATTTATAAAAAAAAACAAAAACTTGTTTTTTACATGTAAATAAATGGATAAACTGATGCAATTACTTACCTAAAATGAAGGGTAATATAATATACTAAAAAATAAATAAAAAAAGGCTTTTTTAATCAACGTTTGTATTTCTTAATAATTATGTAACATAGCATTTTGGATTTACTCACTGAACTCTTCTTGAAGAGATATTTTAAATAAAATTTTAGTAGACTCTTGCTAAATTATTAAAAAAGTTAGACTTTTTAAAATATTATAATAATTATGAGTCAAATATTGACACTCTTAAACGGTTACTATAATTAACTTTAAATAATTTTGTAGTATACTGAAAAGGCATCTGAGTCATAAAACTTTAAATAATTATACTCATCACTTTAGGGCCCACCCTCTTCCTAATCATGATTAATGACTTACCGAGTGTCATCACAAAAGCTGAATGCTTGATGTTTGCCGACGACTTAAAGTTGTTTATTTCTGTTAGCCAAGCTGCAGATTGCGCAGCACTTCAATATGACATCGATAAGGTTACCGAATGGAGTAGTAAAAATAAATTGTCACTTAACATTTCCAAATGTAAAATAATTACTTTCTCTCGATCCCGATCCCCAATCACGTTTCCTTATGAGCTGGAGGGCACACCAATTGAACGTGTCTCCACAATACGAGATCTAGGATTACTTTTGGACAGTAAACTAAACTTTCACGAACACATATTCAAAATATGTAAAGACGCCAATAAATCTTTAGGATTCATAATAAGAACTTCCTCTCAATTTAAAAATCTTCAAGTTATAAAACTCCTCTACAATTCATATGTTCGTAGCAAATTAGAATATAATGTTATAGTATGGAACCCCCAAGAAAAAATGTATGCACTTATGATCGAAAAAATACAGCGGAAATTTGCCCGGTACCTGTACAAGCGACAATATGGATATTATCCATTTCTGTACCCTTCTTTGTTTGTATCAGGGATGGTAGGTCTTGAAACTCTTGAACTCAGACGGGAATATGTGCACTTAATGCATTATTATTTACTTCTGATCGGTAGAGTGGACAATCCTTCGGTACTGGAGTGTATTTGTTTTTATGTACCCGACCAATATATGCGTGGCAGTGGGCGGCGACAACACAGATTACTCTCATATCCACCAACATGGCGTTCTCCTCAAGCCGCCTCTAGTCCTACTGCTAAAGCTATCAAGCTCATAAATATTTTTTTGCAAAAGCATCCAGATGTAGACATATTCTTTGATAAACCTAATGTTGTTGCTAAAAATGCCTTACTTTATTTAGATGAAAGCAAACGATAATTAATTAAAAAATATATGAATAAAATATGTACTATAAATTATTAAACTATGACATTTGTACTATTATTAAATGACAATATTAAAATAGCAATTGCTTTTATCTACCTATATTTAATGACTATAATATTTTAAGTAATTCTAATTTTATTTGTATAATTTGGAAAATCTACAATTTGTAATTTTTGTGATTTGTATATTTAGTATAGCATTATAAGCGCTTTGGTTTAAACTGTAAGCTTATATTGCTTAGGTTATGAATAAATAAATAAATAAATAAATCACATGGTAATAAACCCGCAGGGCAGCTTGTGGCGAGCTGTTGGGCAGTAGCGACCCCCATAGACCTGACCTCCTGGGAGACCTTTGGTTCTTCATCTCTGGCTAGCCTTCATTGGCCGGCCAGAGTGAGCACTGACGTGGAACAAGGCTCCCACCTCACTCTTGCCTTAATTGGTTGGTTTGAGTGGAGACTCGCAAGAGCAAACGTGCTCGGAGGAAGGAAGTATTCCAGTAAGATGCTGGTAGGGATCTTGAGCATACTTCCTTGATTGTTCTGATAGCCGTGGGTTACCTCTCCACTTCTCGAGCACCTCGATATATGTTGCCCCCCTGTCGTTACGTCACTATGTGCTAGCGGCCGTTTTCGGGGGCCCATTTACTGAGTGTGCAAGTCACCCCCTGCCATTCTTACCGTGTTTGCAACCATTGGTTAGGCAGGGGCCATAGTCATTCCATAGTATCTGGTACCTTATTCACTGAAGAACGCAAATCCATAGTCCAAATTAGTTGCCATGTTTTGCTATAGTCCAACACCAACCGAGGGTTGTGCTTAGGTGCACTTGCATAGTGCATAGGGATAATCGTCGGTTCGTGTCCCATTTCTTAAGCCAAAAGTTTTGTTCAGGGGGCCTCTGCGAGTTGGCTTCGGCCCCTCGTACGCCTTCCAAAAGTCCGGGACCCCTGGTTCCCGAGATATGGAAATATATAAAAATCTAATAAAATCAATAACTCTTTATTTATAAAAAAATATTGCATGTAACATTTTTACAATGTAAAGCAAGATACCAACAGCGATCGACACGTTCACGTTCACACACATATTGCACAATGAACAAATGACAGCGGCGGGAAAGAAAACGCGCGCGGCGAGGGAACGGGACGCATCGAGCGTTCGTTCAGAAATATGTTAGAATTCGTTGTAAAAAATTATCGATTATCGGTAATTATCGTTTTTGTTTTCGATATTTATCGTTTAGTCTAAATGAATCGATAACCGATAAATTATCGATTATCGGTTATCGGTTTGCATGCCCTACGCCGCACCCTGGACGGGAGAAGTTATTCGATGATTTCCCACTCACCAAAAAAAATAAAAAATAACCTAAATGGATAAAATAGGCGATGAAAGTTTCGTTATCCACGCGGGCGAAGCCACGGGCGAAAACTAGTAAGGGATAACAAACGTCAGATTGTTTAATTAATGCGTTGGTAAGGTTTATGGATCTCCGCTGCGGGGCTCCTATTTATACTTTTGGTATTAAACTCGTTTTTTTTATAATCGGTCGAGTAAAGAATTTTCGCTGCTTGACAAGTAAATAAGGGCCATTTAACAAGCTTATATATTAGAATAACAATTATTTATAATTTTTTTCTTACCTATAGACGGAATGGTCATAGAATATACTAATTCTTAACGGCTGGTCGATACTCCGTTTTTTGACTATGTGAGCTGGCTCTATGTGAACCCCCCGAACTACCTGGAAACAAGAAAAATAAACATTTTAGTACATATATATACGTAAAACATAATTATATATCAAACATCAAACTCATTTATTGCGAAAATGGGTATAATGAAAACATCATCATCTCCCTAGCCTTTTCCCAACCGTGTTGGGGTCGGCTGCCAGCCTAACCGGATTCAGCTGGATACCGGTGTTTTACGTGGAGCGACTGCCTATCAGACCTCCACAACCCAGTAACTGGGCGACACGATACCCCGTGGTTAGACTTGCCAGAGCTTCTGATTCTGACTAACCAGTAACGACTGTCAAAGTTCTACGAATGACAACCGGGACCAACGGCTTTACGTGCTTTCCATGTTTTTATAATGAAAACATGGATACATTAAATAGGTTTGGTATCTCCATAATCAGCCTGAAGGCATGCAATTTTATTGATATTTATTTTAGTGCTTGTGCAAATTCATTGAGACAAACATTTAGGTCCTATCAAATTAACCCCTGAATTATTTATTCAAACGTCACTTTATTTTGAGATGCTTTTTTTTTTGGTGAGTGGGAAATCATCTAATGATTGCTCCCGTCCTGGGAGCGGCGGGAGGGCGTGTCAGACTTTTAGTTAACTAATACCCACTCATGTTCCTTCGATTGCCCTTTATGTTCCAGGGTCACGGTAACTATTATAAACATTCCTAAAATCTGTTGCTCTTGCTGACTTGGTCACTTTAAAGGTACAAAGTAAGGAGTAAGGACAGCCCGGGGTTGCGGAAAGTTTATAATAGTTACCGTGACCCTGGAACATAAAGGGCAACCGAAGGAACATGAGTGGGTTTTAGTCAGTAAAAGTCTGACACACCCTCCCGCCCCGCCAAGGACGGGAGAAGTTATGTGATGATTTTCCCACTCCCAAAAAAAAAGGACAGGAATAGATTTGACTGCATCTTAAATTTAAATGACGTTTGAGTTTTTTCCCAATAGTATATCAGTTGTAATTCACTTGTTGCCGCGTCCTATCGCAAGATTTGGAACAAACAAATATATGAGGTCAAACTAAATGTACCAGTTTATTTAATTAAACCACGACTACAAATAGTTCCCACACTATTTGTAGTCCTTAAGACGAATGACGCACATGAAACGGTCTCTTGAGGAAACTGAAGCTTGATGGTGTCCGTAATGACTGTAATAAGACCCTACTGTGACACATTATTCTTTCTTAAGTCTCTAATAAATCCAAATTAATCTACTATATAAAAATAAGTCGGGTTTTCCTTCCTGACGCTATAACTCCAGAACGGACAAACCGATTTCCACGGTTTTGCATTCGTTGGAAAGGTCTCAGGCTCCGTGAGGTTTATAGCAAAGAAAATTCAAGAAAAATCCACGCGGACGAAGTCGCGGGCAGAAGCTAGTTGTGTATGAATCTTGTCACCATCAAGTGTCCGTAATGACTGTAATAAGACCCTACTGTGACACATTATTCTTTCTTAAGTCTCTAATAAATCCAAATTAATTGTGTATATATCTGTTAATGTTTTGTTTTTGAGGATGGGAAATTATCAAGTGACTTCTCCCGCCCTGGGCGGACCGGGAGGGAATGGTGTTGATTCTCTTGTTCACAAACTTAACTAAATTTAAGTTAAATGCATCTTTCTCTTTCCATTTCTTAAAGAAAAGAACAGAAGATACATTATAGTTAATTAATCCTGTCAAATTTGACAGCACCTGAAGAAAATTGACGTATATTTAGACGCCATGTTTTTAAATCGCGTCTAAATTATCTATGGAGTGTCTAAATTTGATTTTTTATCTTCTGTCCTTTTCTTAATTAAATGGAAAGAGAAAGAGGCACATAACTTAAATTTACGTTAGTTTGTGACTACGAGAATCGGCACCAGTGTCCGATTTTTACTGACTAAAACCCACCCTTGTTCCTTCGTTTGCCCTTTATGTTCTGGGGCCACGGTAACGTCGGTAACTGTTAGAACTATTCCGCAACCCCGGCAGACTTAATTTTTGTGTGGGTTTTTGAAGTGAAAACTTCTTTAGCGGCGTTGAGCACTTTTTCTGTAATGGGTATAAAATCTTAAACTCGCGTCAGGACACGTGACCTGATCGAAAAAGCGTAGGACGGATGGATAGTTGAAATTATGGATGAAAGTTGATTTTTCGGAGAGATAAACTTTTTAATGTAAAATAATTGTAATAGTTTTAAAGTGTTAAATTTTTAATGTAATATAAATTGTCATGTTTGTGTACGATAGATAATATTGTATTCTACCACATAAATGATAGTACTTTTATACTGATAAAGCAATTGGTGCAAAATTATTCCCTAACCATTCCAAAATATCAAACATGCTCAACGTTAATAATCAAGTTTTCACTTCTGCCGGCACTCCCGGAGTGCAACCCGTCTTTTTTTATTTATTCTACACCACTACGTAGATAAATGTATAGACTACAGACTTGTCCCAAATGATCAATAAAACTAAACGTCTTATGCTAACCAATAAGCGAAGTTTAAAAATAAAACTAAGATGGCCGCTACTTGAAGCGCGGGAAATCATTGATAGTAAACTTGCGAGGCAACACGGAAGGAAGGTTTGCATATCTCGGTCAAGGAATCAACCTCACTTACTATTTCATTCTTGTCAAGGTGAAAGCAACCTTATAAACGTTATTTTTAAGTGCCTTAATATAAGGAAATAACTATAAAAATATCTAGTTAACATTTCGACGACCAAGCGATAGCCGGCTGTCGCGCTGCTATTGTATCTCGAATCGCGTGTGTTCGAAAGTTAAATGCAAAATAGAAAATTGTATTTTGCAAAAATTTTATGAGGATTAAAATCAATTGAGGCGAAAATGCCATGTTTATATCAGAAGAAAATTCTTTTTTCTTTTTTTTACCCTACTGCCGCAAGGAGGTTATTTCCGAGCGTATGTAAGTGTGTCTGTGTGTGTGTGTGTGTGTGCGTGTGTGTGTGTGTGCGTGTGCGTGTGCGTGTGTGTGTGAGTGTGTGTGTATGCTTGTATGTACAATCGACAAAATGTAATCATGACCCACTATAAGCTTATTTTCATAGAGATATTCAAATACAATTAGGTCGACAATCACGTAAACATGTATTGTAGTCTTATTATTTTGACAGTTTCAAACGATTTGTCGTCGAAATGGGTCATGATTCAATTTTGTCGATAGTACATAATGTACTTATGTTTCATTTTCCAAATTCAAATTACATCTAACAAAATAGATTTTTACTTTGAAATGGCTTAAATGAAACATGTCTTAAAACCATTGCTGGATAAGCAAATAAATGCCCAAGGCATTAAGTCCGCTGTTGTACATTGTTTTTTACATGTGCATAAAGTTTTAATTTAAAAAAAACTTTTAATTCACAAAAACCGCATCCATATTGGTTCATCCATACTAATATTATAAATGGGAAAGTGTGTCTGTCTGTATGTTCGTCTTTCTTTCACGGCAAAACGGAGCGACGAATTGACGTGATTTTTTAAGTGGAGATAGTTGAAGGGATGGAGAGTAACATGGGTTACTTTTTGTCTCTTTCTAACGCGAGCGAAGCCGCGGGCAGAAGCTAGTAATATTATAAGTAAAAAAGTGTAGATAGGTTACCTAAACGAAATTCTATCTTCAAAAACGGCACACTAACGCACACATACATTACACGTCAAAGTAGGATGGCATGATTGAAGTAGTGCGAGTGAAAAACAGATAAACGTCAAATGTCAACGCGATATTGAGTATAATTAATGATTAAACGAACTTACCTAGTGAAGTTCTATCATAATTATGCGAAGGCTTCGTCCGAAGGGATTAGCAAATAACACTTGTAGTACCGCCTAGTGGTTCGCCAGTCTCACACTATAGTTGAGGGTAGAAAATAAAATTAAAAAATAAATTCACGTCAACAAGACAGTTGACCGACCCGCTTGCTTCATTTAGTTTAGAGAGTAGCCGCATCTTGAATATTTCACACACAATAAAGGGTTAACAAATGGGAGGGAGGGTTGCTAATCCCTTCGGACGAAGCCTTCGCATAATTATGATAGAACTTCACTAGGTAAGTTCGTTTAATCATTAATTATACTTCAGGCTTCGTCCTCGGGATTAGCAAATAACACTTGTAGACTTTTAGAGATAGTAGTGTGAAATATTTTGTTTATTCCTCAATTTTACAAACAGATATAAGAAAATAATTATAAATCAGCTTATCTTAAGCTTCATTTGAGTTATTGTTTACAATTGTTCTGGCAAAACAATCATTTCCATTGTTATCGACATAACCTATGGTTCTATTATAGAACCAAAATGTGCTTGACGAGCCGCTCCATCCAGCGGTTTTTCTTATTCGATCTAGGCTGACGCATAGCTGAAGAGCCGCGGATGTAGCGGCGTGCCTTGTGCTGTGCGCGGTGGACATGTTCACATCGATACCGCTCTTGCGCAGGGTGTCTTTTATCCACCTACTCAAGGTTTGAGAACCGACAGCATTGTAAGGCTTTCTTCAGAAAGCCTTACAATGCTTATGAAGAGGGAGTCAATATTCTTTCGCAACGGGCTTGATTTTTCGAGTTAGGTAAGTAAAGTCAAGACAGGACATATTATTTCGGGTCGTTCCTCAAAAAACGGTAACACTAACAATGACTGCAAACATCCTTAGCGTGTTGTTTTTAAGAGGTCAGGTATTTTGATAGTTACTTTAGAAGAGGACAATTCTATGTTTTTAAAATTAATCTTTGACAAAGTCTGTACTCTGTGCGCAGTCAAAAGAGCAATGAGAGTGATAAGTTTTTTCGAAAGGTTTTCAAGGGATAACGTTTCGTTGGGATAAAACTGGCTGAGATAATTTATTACTATTGTAGTATCCCATGTTATTTCATACTTGGGTAAAGGAGGACGTATCCGAAATATACATTTAAAATACCTTTTGATCCTATCATCTTCTCCTAAATTATTTCCCATGAGTAGGGCAAACGCGGATCTACAAGAATTAAGCGTCCCTCTTCATAGAGAATGTTTAGGAAATTAATTATTTGTGGAATCGAAGCGTTATACAAATCACCATACCAGAGCCGTAAGTAAACATCATATTGTTTATAGGAGTTTTCAGAAATAGACGCCAACATCACATTAACTGCTGACGGAGATACGCTTGTTCTTACCCACGCCGTCCGCATAAGTTCCCTGCCACCGGGGTTTAATTAAGTTTGGTGTATATGTCGCGATCGCTAGAACTGGAACATAAAATTGGATTTGCATTTGCCTTAAACACAACTGGATCAGACAATAAAAGGCTTTTTTTAAAAATTGGGTAGCTGTTGGCCAATGTGGTACGACTAGTACGCCCCTAGCCTTATCTGTAATTATCTTTCTCAGTGTCTTTAAAACGACAGAGAAAGGTGGGAAAGCATAGAAATAAATATTGGCCCAGGAAATTGAAAATGCATTAACTGCCATTGCATTGGGGTCTCTGTGCCAGGAGATCTAAGCAGAGTATTTAGTATTTATTCGACTGGCAAATAAGTCTATTTGAGGTACCCCATACGTTGAGACAATTTCCTGGTATGCCCAGTCCGCCTTGACTCGGCATCTGCCGTGTTATTATCTAATGAGCTAATGTAATGAGCTATGACGTACAATTTGCGACATTCACACCACTGCCATAGCTGACTAGTGATGTCAGTGAGGTGGGGGAACGAAATACCTTCCATCCTATTAATGTAAGAGACGGCTGTATTGTTGTCGATGAGGAGTAAAATTTGACAGTTATTTAAATCTTTAGCAAATACTTTTAAACCAAGGAAGGCCGCAAGTAGTTATATATGTTGTGTCTTCTCTTGATTACTCCACAACCCGCTAGCCCTCTCTTTGCCACAGGCAGCCCCCCACCCCGTATTTGAGGCATCTGAGAAAATTTTCAGATCATGCGTATCGTGCTACAAAACGGTATATGTATTGCATCATACCACCATCTTAGATCAGGTAGTAACACACTAGATATATTCATAAATTTATCATAGTTATCATCAGGTTTTAAGTTTAAATGTTTTACGCGTTCAAATAGTTTAGTACATAGCAAGCTGTATTCTACAGCTGGAAAAACTGAAACTGGTATACCGACCATTTGTTCAAATTCACGTATCTTGCATATTTTTAATTTCTGATTTGACGCGAACTATTTTTCCCGAAGGTAACGTGATCTGGAAGTTTTCAGAGTCTAAAACAAAACCTAGAAATGTACATACTTGACTAGGTATCATTAAACTTTTATCCTCATTAATTAAAAATCCGAGAGATGTAATTAATTTCTTAGATTGTACAGTATTGTACAAACATTTGTCGTATGACTCATCTAAGTAATTAATAGATATTAGGCCTGCCAAACGTAGTAACCGGACAATAGGTTTCATTATTTTAGTGAATATATATGGGGCAGTGCTTAAGCAAAATAGTAGAACGTTAAATTCGTACAGTTGTTGAACTTTAAATCTTAAATATTTTCTTGAATTATAATGAATACTTATAAAATAGTAAGCATCTTTTAAATCTATTTTTGTTATTAATTTTAATACTGTCATTTTTTAAAATGATCAGCTGTAATAATTTTTTTTAGGTTCTTTTTAAAATTTAGGATGATACTATATTTGCCATTTGTTTTAGACACTAGAAATATACTAGATAAAAACTGACCATCGGTAGGTTGACATTTTGACATAGCTCTATTACATAATAAATTATGAAGTTATTTAAATGGGATTTTGTATCCCTTAATGCAAAAGAAAACAATGCTTATTAACTCGGGATCATTGTAATTTTTTTTTTTTTCATATCAGCGAGAAATTAGTAGAAATTTGTCTCTGTCTAATTTCAAGATTTTTGTCGCGTTTGGCATTAACGTCGGAAATAGCCGCGTTAATTTCGGCATTTAATACAGGAGCATTAACTAGTTTTCAATTACTCCGCAATAGTCCTTATGAATTTCGGGGCCGAAAATATTCGAAATAGTAGGATCTTCGCCCAGTATTTCGAGTATTGTACTGTTTAGCGTATCAGCTGACTCAGGCTCTTCAGTATTTGTCACCGGCTCCACGGCGCTAGCGGCGGCGGGTGGCGGCAGGGGGCGGGGGCACTCTTCGTCGGGTTCCGGGACGGGGTCGACGAGCATCTCCGCACATGGCTCAGAATCAACAATACCGTCAAGTAGGTTTGGAACGTTCTTGATCTGAAAACCACCGATACCTATACTAGTCATGAAACAGACCAAAGTACTGTTCGCCAGACAAATTTATCGGGTAGTACAGCTCCAAAGAGAAGTACGCAAACCCATCTAGGTAATCATTACTGACCTACACTAGTCAAGAAACAGACCAAGGTACTGTTCGCAAGACGAATTTATCGGGTAGTACAGCTCCAAAGAGAAGTACGCAAACCCATCTAGGTAATCATTACTGACCTACACTAGTCAAGAAACAGACCAAAGTACTGTTCGCAAGACTAATTTATCGGGTAGTACAGCTCCAAAGAGAAGTATCAAACCCATCTACGTCATCATTACTGACCTACACTAGTCAAGAAACAGACCAAAGTACTGTTCGCAAGACTAATTTATCGGGTAGTACAGCTCCAAAGAGAAGTACGCAAACCCATCTACGTAATCATTACTGACCTACACTAGTCAAGAAACAGACCAAAGTACTGTTCGCAAGACTAATTTGTCAGGTAGTACAGCTCCAAGTTATAATAATATTTAGTTGTGTAAGTACCATGTTACAAGTAAGTCACACTAATTATTGACAATTAGTTAAGAAACAGTCCTAGAATACTGTCCGCAAAGCTTTTACTGGGTAGTACAACTCCAGAGAAGTACGCAAACCCGGCTAGGTAACTATAACTATCACGGGTGTAAGTAATGTTTTATTATAAAAATAAAATTTATGTAAAATATCACGATTGAGTCACACTAATTTATTGACAATTAGTTAAGAAACAGTCCTAAAATACTGTTCGCATAACTATTATTCTATTTTGATATTGAGTAGGTAAACTTGCAAAGATAACATTTCTTAAAATATCGTAGGAGTTTCTACGAATGGTAGTTAAACCCAATAGGTATGAAATGTAACCTATTTAGCTAATTTAGTCAACACTTTTCTTAAGATTGATTAAATGTATTGTAAAAAAATTGTATACAATATGTCCCGGAATAAACGCACACCACCAGACACCCAAATTAGAATATTATGTTATAATCATAATACATACACTGATTTTTTATTATTAAGTTTAAAACAGTGTTTTTTTTTTTATATAAATTTGTTGTACAGATTGTGGGAGAAATTTATAGTCACATTACAAATTTACGCATGCATACCGTCGCACTTGCATAAGGGTCTAGCGTAGTAGATATTTCATCCATTTTAGTTTGTTTTGACTGTACAGCGGAAGTGTGACAGCAATTTACGAAGTTTTAATTATTTTTGGGTAAAATATTACCCATATTAAAAATTACAAAAATCGATTCAGTAAACGATTCTGAACAAACTATTTTCTCAAAGTGCATTAATTCAGTTACACACTGTATAAGTAAGTATCTACAAGTTACTTCTTAGTAAACATAAAACCGTGACAAAAAGGTTTTGATACACTTGATATGTATGTAAAAGTAAATAAGGCAAGTAAAATCGTTGCCTAAAGGACATGCATTATGGCGACTTATTTATCGCCAGCTCGTTATTAAACGGGCTTTGTACGGCAGCAATAAAACTAACAAACAATAAATACACAATGACTGACCTGGAGACTCCGAGCGGGAACGAGTATCAAGCGAGTTGGAACGACTCAGCGTACTTACGGCATCTTCGCAACACTTTCTTTTCTAATTTCTTGAACTACCGCAGCAGATGATCGTAATCTTCCTCGTTTCCGTTTAGGTATGTTGGATAAGCACTTGGAATAAACAATTAGCACTTTTGGGACGCGAGCGTGTGATCGTGGCGAGCACTAAAAAGCGAATGAAGCAAGCGGGTCGGTCAACTGTCTTGTTGACGTGAATTTATTTTTTAATTTTATTTTCTACCCTCAACTATAGTGTGAGACTGGCGAACCACTAGGCGGTACTACAAGTGTTATTTGCTAATCCCGAGGACGAAGCCTGAAGTATAATGTTGGTCAATTAGCAAACTTTTAAAGTGCTACTTTTTGGCTGCATATAACCTATCTACACTTTTTTAATTATTATCATTGCCCCTAACGCAAAAAGAGGGAGTCATCCGTATTAATATTATAAATGCGAAAGTAACTCTGTCTGTCTGTCTCTTATTCACGCCTAAACCACTGAACCGATTTTAATGAAATTTGGTACAGATATAGTCTGGGACCCGAGAAAGGACATAGGATAGTTTTCATCCCGGAAATCCCCCGGGAACGGGAACTATTTCCACGCGGACAACGTCGCGGGCAAAAGCTAGTAATTATATAAGGTGGTTAGGGGAGGTTTGGTCAGGGGTTAAAAATACAACAAACGTTATATTACTTTAATCCTTCCTTCATCTGTAACAGCTGAAAGGTCCCAAACAACCTTTACAAATGTTATTTTCCAACAAACACTCTACACAAATATATTAAAACCCCTTTTAGCTATTTTAAGCCCAATTTCCATTAGAGCTCTACTCTGTGAAATGGGTTTATTCTCGTTATTCAATTTCTATAAAGAGGGTACAGGGCCGGAGTTACTGCTGTGACAAAGGGGGCCCGCCGGATACAGGGGGCCTGCCGGATACAGGGGCCCGAAGTTGTATAAATTGTGTAGGTGAGTACACTACTCACCTACTTGTATTTGTTAATTGTCATATTTAATATGCTACTGTTTGTTGTCCTTAACATAATGAAATAAAATAGGTAAGGGCTATTGTTGTGTTATGTCGTGATGGCCTAGTGGTTAAGGCGCCCACACCCGCGCCATCTCATGCAAGAGGTTGTGGGTTCGAATCCGGCCAAGTACCAATGTGACTTTTTAAATTCATATGTTCTTTCTAAAGTTTATCTTGGACATCACAGACATCGGTGAAGGAAAACATCGTGAGGAAACCAGGACTTGTAGTGAATATAAGTCCTAAATCACCAATCCACCTTTTGCAAGCGTGGTGATCAATGCTCGAGCCTTCTCTGTATGAGAAGAGGCCTTTGCACTGCAGTGGGACAGTAATATGCTGGTATTATTATTTATTATTAAGGGATATTTATTGTACAACAGGGTCCAGTTAAAGTTAAGTGGCGTGCCCTTCATGCAACTTAAAAAGCCCGATTTGCAAAAAATATAAGAACGTACCATAAGTCTGAAGAAAAGGTTCATTTTGCGGAAGGCCTGCCCACACTGCGTTTTCCAATACGCCAGTCGCCACTCGAGAACCATTTTGATATGTGCCCTACACACGGCCACTTAAGTTTGGTAATTCGACGAGATATGTCGGTCGCTTTGCTTTGGTTTTTAACCGACTTCAAAAAGGAGGAGGTACTCAATTCGTCTGTATGTTTTATTTTGTATGTTTGTTACGCGATATCTCCTATTATCCCTCAATTGTAAACGGATTTTGATAGTTCTTGTTTTGTTTGATAAGTCATGATTCAGGGGTGGTCCCATATACATTTTGTGGCGATCGGTTCAGAGCTTCTCGAAAAATTCATCAAATCAAAAAAAATCGACGAAATATACATTGACGATATGTGCGTTACTTCAAGTTTCTATTTTCGATTTTAAGATTGTGAGTAGTTTTGTTTTGAAAATAAATGACTTCAAAGATACTGTAATACACTGTCAGACATTGGGACTCGACACTAAAAAGTAATAAATATAAAACTTTTTCTTAGAAAATAATTAACTTTTTAGTTTTTGAAGGCGGTTAATATTTTGTGGTTTTACTTTTAGTTTAGTTATAAAATAACTTGTGGGCCCATTCTAAAATTTTCACCGGGGACGGGCCCCTAGTTCCCTAGCTACGTCCCTGTTAGCTTTATATAAATAGAAAACCTTATCAAACCTAAAAGATTACATATTTATATAATGGAAAGAGACTACATAAAGGCAGGATGAAAGGAAAGATTTCATCCAGAAATTTCTTAACACAATACGTGTTTTTGAACTGGTTTTAACAAAGGAGGTTGGTTCTAAATTTGTCTACAGGGGCGGTTTCAGAGAGGGATTATGAGGGCATGATTCGCTGTTGGCCAGAGAGTAAGTCGATTACTGACAATTTTATACCTAGAACTAGCTTTGGACCGTGTTGAATTTGTGGGTTTTTTTTTTTAATTACTTATGGGCTTGCTCTTGGTCCCAGACTAGCCCGAGGGCATAGACGGGGCTTACGATGGAGCGAGCTTGAGCTTACCCAAAAGATGTATGCACTCGTCTCTTGAATACATTCGGGTTATATGCATTTGAAAACAGACGCCGTCAGGGAATTCCACTTTTTTGCGGTGCGCATAATAAACGATTTTGAGAAACGCTGCGAGGGTGGTATCCCGCCGTACGTCTGGATGTCCGGTGGTAAAACGGAGACGGGGGAATGAGCTCGGGGAGGATGTTGAATTTCCATTCACTATTTTACCACTTTCGGAGTCGAATAAAAAAAAATCCTTTCTTTCTTTCGTGCTGTGTTTATAAATCAAAAGCTGTGTGTTGATATATCCACAATCAGGCAGTCAATCTGTCACTTTACCATTTTTTAAACTGACTGCTCTTTGAGACAAGCTAGTCTATGCTAGGACTAGCTTGCCTCAAAGAGCAGTCAGCTTTCGCAGTTGTTTCGAATTCATATCCTATTTATCACCCTTAGGGCCTAAATTTGCAAGAATCTTTTCTTAGTGGTCCCCTACGCTATATTAGGAATCCCTGTGCTAAATTTCAAATTCCTAACCCTTTATAGTTTATGACCTGAGTTGATATGTCAGTCAGTCAGATTTCGAAGCTTCGACTGTTAATAACTTGAGTGAGGGGGTTTAAGTGGCCCTACCATCACCTCCAGGGTCAAAGCCAACCTCACCTGCACGTGGTACACCCTGCTGATTCACTGACGAGGCTCTGACGGACCAGGTCTCTTCACAAGGAGGAGACCATCGCAGACATATTGCATATATTTTTGTTATAAATCTTTCTTCGTTTGAGATATTGTAAAATAAACATGGTCGTGGCAGAATTGTGGTGTGTTTTCCACAAATGCCATATAATAAAGAGTTGAAGTTGAACTTGAATGAGCATACCAAGAAATACGACTTCTTGTAAAAGCGATTCCTAAGCATGAAGTTCTCGCCCATGTACTCGTAAGTAATAAAGACCAATTTACTCGCACCATATCATGACTGTATTCATTTGTTTTGTTACGAAATAGGTCAAGACATCAATTGTTTTTTATAGCCCTATCATATCACATTGCCATGCATACAGATGAAAAGGAGTATCATATTCAGGGCTAATTAAAGAAATTGTTATGATATATATAAAATAATAGGTATAATAACAACTGCACTCTGCAGGGCAAAGGCCTCTTATACAGAGAAGGGACGAGCATTGATCACCACGCGCGCTCAAGGCGGATTAGCGATTTTGGACTTGTATTCACTACAAGTCCAGGTTTCCTCGCGATGCTTTCCTTCACCGATGTCTGTGATGTCTAAGATAAACTTCAGATAGTACATATGGATTGAAAAAGTCACATTGGTACTTCCAGAATTTTAAACTACAACCTCTTGCTTGAGAGGCGGGTGCTCCACTAGGCCATCACATTGATGTAAAGAACAATATCGTCATCTCCCTAACCTTTTCCCAACTATGTTGGGGTCGGCTTCCAGCCTAACCGGATTCAGCTGGATACCAGTGTTTTACGTTAAGCGACTGCCTATCAGACGTCCACAACCCAGTGACTGGGTAACAAGATGTCCCAAGGTTAGACTGGTCAGACTTTCCGCTTTCTGTCTACACGTAACGACTGTCAAAGTTCTACGAATGACAACGCGCGCCTCAAAGAGAAGAAGTCAGCACTGGAAGGGGCCAACAGGGCCACGCCTGCCGGGGTTGCGGAATGTTTATAATAGTTACCGTGACCACGGAACAAAAAGGGCAACCAAAGGAACATGAGTGGGTTTTAGTCAGTAAAAGTATGACACGCCCTCCCGCCGCACCCAGGACGGGAGCAGCCATTTGATGATTTCCCACTCCCCAAAAAAAAAATGGGATCAACGGTTTCTTTTTGGGGCACGGGATGTCAGTGATGTCGAAGATAAACTTTAAAAGTACATATAAAAGTCTCAATTGCTTTCGCCCGCGTGGATGTCAAAACCTCCATCCCCTACATGACCTCTTTAGTTATCAAATTACCTAAAATCCTTTCGTGGTGACATACTCTTCACAAAGAACACACCCTGTAAGTTTCATGTCTCTAGGAGCAGCGGTTTGGGCTGTGCGTTGATATATCAACATTTAGTCAGTCAATTAACCGAAATAGTTATTTTTATGCTTTTAGTTTTTGAAGTCGGTTATCTTTTTTTTTGTAAAAAGCTTTTTTTCATGATGCCATCAATCATTGTTTGACAAGACGAGACGGGACTTCAATTTGACGGGCCTGTTGGTCTAGTGGTTAGTGACCCTGACTGCTAAACCAGAGGTCGTGGGTTCAATTCCCACCCAGGACAAACTTTGTGTGATGAGCACGATTGTTTGTTCTGTGTCTGGGTGTAAATTATCTATAATATGTATGTATTTAAAAATTATAAAGGAATGTTTATCAGTTGTCTGGTTACCATAGTACAAGCTCTGCTTAGTTTGGGATCAGATGACCGTGTGTGAGTTGTCCCAAGATATTTATTTATTATTTACTTATTTATTGTCAATAAAAAGTCAAGTTATTTCATACGTAAAAAAGACTGCCCCAGTCCTTTCATACAACTCAATCCTGACCTTGCCATTGAAAAAATCTTATTGGAAAACGGTATTTTATTTAGTTGAACGAATGCTTTATATTTTTTCCTTTGATGACAAAGTAAAAGAAATTTTATTGGCACGTGTCGAGATGAAATTTTACACGATATTTTGTAATATTTTTAACCGACTTCTAAAAAAAGGAGGAGGTTCTCAATTCGGATGTTTGTATTTTTTTTTTATGTTTTTTCGCGCATATCTCCGTCGTTTACCAACCGATTTGAACAATTCTTTTTTTGTTTGAAAGGGCAGACTTCAGGTCCAGGATCTGATGATGGTATCATGCCGAAATCGAGGAAAGTCGGTTTTTTTTTGAAAAAATTATCTTGTTTATAAACATTTTATTAAAATGTAAGGAATGTCACCGTTGCATAAATGCGTATTCATAGTAAAGAAGAAAGAAAGAAAAAGAAAAACAGCTTATTCACGCATTGTGAGCTACAAGGTGAAACTATAGGGTGACTGGTAATTAGCGTACGACACTTAAACACGTGATTGTGCTCATGATAACCAACAACTTTTACTATTGGAACAAAAACCCGAAATCGCTGAAAAAACACCTGTTCAGTACATTTATGTTAGCCTAATGTACTGAACAACTGATATTATTTCGCGATTTCAGCTTTTCTCCCATAATAAAAATTGTTTGTTATCATGAGCACAATCGCGTGTTTAAGTATCGTACACTAGATACCAGTCACCCTATACAAGGTGTATGTTTGGTCTTGCTCAAAAAAAATATCAGCTGTTTCTTACATTATGGTCGGGAGGGCATTGAACTTTTGTTAGAAACAGCTGACATTTTTTTCGCGATTTCAGAGTTGGTTCCATAATAAAAATTGTTTGTTTTTAAGGGTAGAAATATCTTCTAGCGGGTTGAGCAAGACCAAAAATACACCTTCTTAGTATAACTAAGTACTAGAAATCTTAAAAATACGAGAGCTAAGGCGTCACTACCGCGCGAAACGGCTAGCGCTCAGCATAATGCCGTGACGACACACGACGCTGGTTTTCAGCGCTAGTCGGCAACGTGTCTGCCTCGGAACAACAAATAACACTGTTATTCTTTGTTTAGAGGCACAGGACAACACGATGGTAAACATTTTGTTTAGTTACACGGTTGCATAAACATGTTGCTGAGTTGCTGTCATTTTTTTTATTATAAATAAATAATAATAAAAATCATTTATTTCAGGTCTACCCATTGTAACGGCCGTTGCGCCAGCCGGATGCCGCGTCAGCGCGTGACGTGCCAGCTACGCCATAGCCAAGCCGCCGCCATGACACCTCCCCTCCAGCCATGAGCCAAGCCAACAGCCGATAGTGGGGAAGTGTCTATAAATGCCATTGCCAGCCATTTTTGTGTATCATTTTCGTATTGATTAAAAATATAGTGGAAACTCTGCCCGATTTTCATTCTATACCTTACAATCAGAAGTGGTATAGCAAGATGAAAAGACGTTACAATCAACTACCCACACCGCAATCTACAGACTCAAATTCTGAATCTGATCAAGAAGATGGGACATCTACACCACCTGCACGAAAACTTCTGAAAAATCTGCTTGAAAAGAAAGTTCACGACGCCATCAGCGATCTTCAGGAGGACGGCCATACTTCCATCTTCAATAAATCCAAGCAACACCGTGCCGCTTCGCTAATTCCTGATTTCGACCCGGATAGCGACGAGTACACGGTCACCGCGTGGATCAAAAAAATTGATCAAATTGGGGAAATTCACGAGTGGAATGAAGCTACAAAATCATTCTACCTTCAGGATAAATTGCGAGGCCAAGCAAAGAAGTGGTATAATCGGCTAGAAGACTACAACTATTCTTGGAGTGAGTGGAAGGACATGCTGTTAAAGGCATTTCCTAGGCACAGAGATTACGGTAGCATGCTCGAAGAGTTGCTGCAACGTAGAAAACTACCGTCAGAAACAATGACAAGGTACTATCAAGACAAAGTAGCCATGTGTTTCCGGTGCAAGTTATCCGATAACGCCAGTGTCTCGTGCATCATAAGGGGCTTACCATCTTCGTTGCAAGCTAACGCACGAGCATTTCAGTGCCAGACGCCTGGGGACCTCTACGAGGGATTTTTATCTGCACTCGATGACTATCAACCCTACCGTCCATCGGAAGCTACGTTACAAAAAGGAACGCGGCAATCACAGGATAGAAAGTACGCTACTGCAAACCCACAGGTCGATCCTTGTCCGCGATGCAAACAAACTGGCCACTTATTACGAAATTGCACACAGCCAGACACACGCTCTTGTTTTAAGTGTGGACAGCAAGGACACATAGCGTTACGTTGTCCAATGCCCTCGACTGGTAAAGCATCAGCGTCCAGCAGCAGCACCAACGTGAAAGGAGTAAACTTTTTAAGTTCACAAATGGACAATATCTACAAGAAAGTGGTAAAAATCAACGGCGTGCATGTCAAAGCATATATTGACACAGGTAGCCAAGTAAACGTCCTACAGGAAGAAGTCGCTCAAGCTCTGAGTCTCGAAATCAAACCCGCCAATCTGACATTAAAAGGATTCTCGGGTGGTTTGATCACTAGTTCAGGAGCAGTCGAGTTTGAACTACAGGTCGACCAGATATCTATTCCGTGTCAAGCATATCTATCTAGTGTGAAAATGGGTGAAGTTAATCTGCTCATTGGACAGCCTATCATAAACAGCAAAGGAATGGTATTAACTGTTAGCAATGGATCAGCCAGTTTTCAATACGTTCCTGATCCACTATGCAATATTGACGCTATTGAGGAAGTCGAACGATTCAAAGTTATCACCATCAACGAAGAACGGCTTCCACCAGGATCCTCAATCATTAAGGTCCAGGTGGTAGGCAATAAAGAAGATAACGACGTGGTGACTCCGCCTCGGCACTACGACTTCCAAGGTGTATCATACTCGATACCTGCAACTTTACTACGTGGCGAAGAGGGCTACATCAAGGTGATTAACTCCAGCAGCGACGTCGTCGTGTGGCAGCCGGGAGAGGTCCTGACAAGAGCCGAGAGCTGCCAGGAGCCACAGCCAATAAGCCAGGTGTGTAGTCTTTTAATTAACCATGCCTCTGACCGCCATATTTTGTGTACTAGCCAAGCCAATAATCGTATTTCTAGTAGCATAGGGGGATTAGAAATAAATGATATTACGATAGGTGAATTAAATAAAAAAGATCGTTCAGATTTGATAAATTTATTATTAAAATACAAGAGTTGTTTTGCTTCAGGAACTCACGAATTAGGTTGTTCACAATTAACACAGATGAAAATAAATCTTACGAATGATATACCTATACATCGCCAGCCTTACAGATTGTCGCACAGTGAACAAACAATAGTTAAATCCAAAGTAAACGAATTGTTATCTGCAGGCATCATAAAAGAGTCCGAATCCAGTTACGCTTCGCCAGTAATCCTCGTAAAGAAAAAAAAAATGGTGACAGTAGGTTGTGTGTCGATTATCGGGCGTTAAATGCAGTCACAGTGAAGGATAGGTTCCCTCTTCCACACATTGATGATCAAATTTCAAAGTTAGCTGGTAAAAAATATTTCACAACCTTAGATATGGCCCAAGGCTACCATCAATTACGTATACACCCTCAAGACACTCACAAAACTGCATTTATAACAAATCATGGACATTACGAATACACTAGAGTTCCTTTCGGATTAGCCAACGCACCCGCAGTATTTATGCGTTTAATAAATAAAATAGTAGACTCCGTCGGTAGGACGAGAAAACAAAAAAATACAGGTAGCACGGACCAGAGCTGTCAAAACGAAATACTAGCATTTTTAGACGATTTACTTATACCGTCGGTAGATGTGAATACTGGGTTAGAGCTATTAGGAAATGTACTTAACACGTTAACTGTAGAAAACTTAAAACTTAATATAAAGAAATGTGCGTTTTTACAAACTCAGGTGTCATATTTAGGTCACGAGATATCTGCTCAAGGTATACAACCTGGCAAATCAAAACTATTGGCTGTATCTCAGTTTCCTGTGCCTAATAATGTGCATGATGTTCGTCAATTTATTGGTTTGTGCAGTTATTTTAGGAAATTTATCCCGAATTTTGCTATTCGTGCGCGACCATTAACGGACTTAACAAAAAAAAATGTTTCGTGGGTTTGGGGTAGTGAGCAAAGTGATAGTTTTGAACAGCTTAAAACTAATTTGTGTTCCGAACCAGTACTAGCGTTGTACGATCCCTCGCTGTCGATAGAAATACACACAGACGCATGTAAGTTAGGTGTGGCCGGTATTTTATTGCAAAGACAATTAGATGGTTCCTTACGGCCGGTGCAGTATTTTAGTCGAATTACAAGTAGGGAGGAAAGTATGTACCACAGTTATGAGTTGGAAACTCTCGCGGTCGTTGAGTCATTGCGTAGGTTTCGTGTGTACATAGTAGGTAAACATGTTAAGATCGTAACTGATTGTACAGCAGTCCGGGCAACGCTAACCAAACGTGACATTATTCCTCGCATTGCTAGATGGTGGCTTTCGATACAAGATTACGATCTAAGTGTAGAATATAGGCCGGGAGAACGTATGAAGCATGTCGACGCGCTTAGTAGACATCCAGTAGACACGATGAACATAAAGCGCCTCGAAGTTGCAGATTGGTTCTATACTTTACAGCGTCAGGACGAAAAGCTTAGTTCTATTATAAATCAACTGTTAAATAATACTGCGAGTAGTGAGATTAAAAATAATTTTGAAATTATTGACAATAGATTATATCGGAAAACACTTAACGGGAATAAACTAGTAGTTCCAAATTTCGGTAGATGGAAAATTATGCAGATGCACCATGATGACGTTGGTCACGTAGGTTTAAACCGTTGTATGGATTTAATTAAAAAAGATTACTGGTTTGCCAAAATGACTAAATTTATAAGAAAATACGTGACCGCGTGTCTTCATTGTGCATATGGCAAGGGTAGCTATGGCAAGAAGGAAGGAGAACTCCACCCAATTCCTAAACCTTCAGAGCCCATGTCTATGCTGCACATTGACCACTTGGGGCCGTTTTGTAGGACTAAAAAGGGGTACCAATACATGCTTGTAATGACTGACGCGTTTTCCAAATTCGTGATAGCTGAGCCAACGCGCACTGTAAATTCAATCGAGACGGTTCGCGCACTGAAAAAGATCTTCTGTCTATTCGGTTATCCTAATCACGTTATTACAGATCATGGAAAAGCATTTACCAGTAGGCACTTTAAAAAATTTCGTACAGATAAACAATTTCGACACACATTAAACGCTATTGCATGCCCACGAGCCAACGGACAAGTAGAGCGTACGAATAGGACTATCTTGGATGCTTTGCGAGCCACCGATCCCTCTGAAGCTTCTAATAATTGGGCCTTTTCACTACCTGATGTACTTTGGGGAATAAATAACACAATTAACAACACAACTAATTATAAGCCCTACGATTTAATGTTTGCTCGTACTAGTAGGTCTGTATGTGACATTGCTATTCCCGGGCAAAGTACTGAGCCCGTAGAGTCTAGACGTAAGAAAGCTTCCAGTAATATTCAGAAGGCTAGTATTAAAATGAAACATCACTTTGACAAGAAAAGAAAACGTGCTGTCATTTACAAGAAAGGCGATTACGTTCTCTGGCGACAAGCTCCCACTAGTAGTGCAGCAAGGGTAAACACTAAGTTAGACGATCTATTCTCAGGCCCTTATGTAGTGACCAAGGTAGTTGGCCACGATAGGTATCGCATAAGAAGTATAAAGGGGTTACGGGGCTATAAGAGTTTTACAGGTTTAGTTTCTGCCGATTCTTTAAGGCCATATAGAAGTATAGCTCCCGTATCAGATAGCGGCAGCAGCACTGATGAACAAGTCGATAGGGAAGACTTAATTGATTTATTAGAAAGCTAATCGTTCCGTTGCTTCCATTGCGGGAGCAATTGTTTCAGGATGGCCGAGTGTAACGGCCGTTGCGCCAGCCGGATGCCGCGTCAGCGCGTGACGTGCCAGCTACGCCATAGCCAAGCCGCCGCCATGACACCTCCCCTCCAGCCATGAGCCAAGCCAACAGCCGATAGTGGGGAAGTGTCTATAAATGCCATTGCCAGCCATTTTTGTGTATCATTTTCGTATTGATTAAAAATATAGTGGAAACTCTGCCCGATTTTCATTCTATACCTTACACCATATAAAAAAGTTTACAATTTTTCAGGTATTACATTATTATTACACCGCTTACACCACAAATGTCAGAACTTAGAGGTACCATACCACAAATTATAGGTACCTTTTTTTCTGTAGGTAGGAAATCATCAAATGACTTCTCCCGTCCTGGGTGCGGCGGGAGGGCGTGTCAGACTTTTACTGACTAAAAAAAACCCACTCATGTTCCTTCGATTGCCCTTTATGTTCCAGGGTCACGGTAACTATTAAACATTCCGCAACCCCGGCAGGCGTTGGCCCTGTTGGGCCCCTTCCTGTGCTGACTCCTTCTCTTTGAGGCGCGCGTGGAACACTAACGCGCCGTCGCGTCGACGCGGTCCTGGTCCTAGCCGGGCGGCGAGCTACCCATCGCAGAACCGCGCCTACGGTGGCCGGTAGTCGTATCCACCCATGTTCCTTCGGTTGCCCTTTATGTTCCATGGCCACGGTAACTATTACAACTATTCCGCAACCCTCTCATTATACCTTACTAGCTTTTGCTCACGGCTTCGTCCGCGTGGAATAACATAATTCCCGTTCCCAGGGAATTTCCGGGATGAAAACCTATGTCCTTTCTTGGGTCCCAGACTATATATTTAAATATTACATTATTTTTAATGATTTGTTGAGTTGTTTCTTTAAGGCCCGGTAAGTAGCTAATCTTTAGGTATTCGCGGGGGTGAAGCAGCGGCGGCGAAATTGAGCGCGAAGCTCCGCCTACTTTTCGGCAGCGCGCGGCCGTATTCTGAAGCCGTCTGTATTCTATACTCCCGGACTCGTAAATCGAGCCACCTAGCGTAATGAGTTATATCGTACATAACTTTAAAAAAATATATGTATATGTACACACTTGGGTCAATTAGTGGTACCTCTTAGTGCAACAATATAGAAAGCTGTCTTGGTAAAAAAGATCGGGATTCTTTATCATAAAAAGAATACAGTGATTCATAATTAAAAATTGGTTTGTTTAAGATATTTGGTAATGACTTAAATTTAAAATTAAATTATCACTTAAAAAAAGCACCATTTTAGGTCATTTTGGAATAAAAAATGAGAACTTTCTTATTAAGATGTACATACTTATTGGCACATGTATATATATACAGGGTGTCCGACGGCTATGCCACATGGAGGGAAAGTACTTTAAATATTGTGGATAGAACATTTTACTAAAAGAAGACATTATTTAAATTTTAAAAACATTTTGAACTGTACTGATAGATATTTAAATAAATTCATAGTTGAACCGGGAATCGAACCTGTTACTCGAGAAAAATAATCAGCCTGTAGTTTTATCATACCGATCGAAAGGCTTCATCACAAGGATTATTTTTTGCTAAATAACATAGTATCAAAAAAAAAGAAAGACCATGAATTTTAACATTTTAATACAAAATTAGTCAATTTTCCAAATGCTCAAATTGAGTCCATTTTTCTTAAATACAAAGTGATAACTTTTGATTATTTCGTTCCCTGACGATTTTTTGGGCTTGTTGTGGTGGATATTTATTTATTTAAATGATGCGTACTACTCAAATGGGCAGATTAATTAGTAATAAGTAGTTATGATGGTCAATTGTATGTCCTTACGGCAATGTAAGCTTTTAACTTTCTGAACAAAATTTTACATCTAATGTAAAAATGCAGAAAAATTTTTGGTACTCGTTTGTTAAAAAAAAACAGACTATAGGTGTATTTTTGGTCTTGCTCACCCTGCTAGGAAATGTTCTACCCTTGAAAACAAACAACTTTTATTATGGAACCAAGTCTGAAATCGCGAAAAAAATATCAGCTGTTTCTAAGAAAAGTTCAATGCCGTCCCAACCACAATGTATGAAACAGGTGATAATTTTTTTCGACATATCAGAGTTGGTTCTATAATAAAAGTTGTTTGTTTTTATTAGTAGAAACATCTCCTAGCAGGTTGAGCAAGACCAAAAATACACCTAGTATAAATTCAATCTCAGCAATGTAACGGCAATTGCACATGGCGTAGAAAATGAACAACTCGCTTTGTAGCAACTCATCCAAGAAAATGTTATCTTGATCCTTGAGGTTTATTTGTAGACCACGAATATCCTTTTATTGGCGCCACGCTAATGCCCTAAAAGAGAACAAAATTCAAATAATAATGGAATTTTGTTCTCTTTTAGAGCATACAAGCTTCTGCCCGCGGCTTCGCTCACGTTAGTGAGAGACAAAAAGTAGCCTATGTTACTCTCCATCCCTTCAACTATCTCCACTTAAAAAATCACGTCAATCCGTCGCACCGTTTTGCCGTGAAAGAAAGACAAACAGACAGACAGACAGACAGACACACTTTCCCATTTATAATATTAGTATGGATTATATGGAGATACGACAAAAATAATGGCATTTTTAGTATCAACAAAAAGAGTTACTGGTACTACCAACTTCAGAGGCAACTTCATGTACCATGTATATAAATGCTTATTTGATGTGTGGGGTGGTGAAACTATTATGACATCATCACGTGAGATGACTCGTCGAAATGTAACTATTTCGGACTTGGTCTTATTATAAAAGTTGTATCACAATGACCAGGGGGCCTACCACAAGCCCTTATAGCAGTAATACCACAGATTAATAAATAGTTACTACGTAACAGATACTTCACTCCAATACAAAAACGAAAATACCTACGCTATAATAGCCTACAAAATTATAATAATAATACCAGCTGTTTGCAGCGAGGAAAAATGTACCATAAGTACGCACAAAGAGAGTTGAGATTCTTTTGCCCGCCGCGCGACTAACGTGTGTGCGTGCCATCTAGTAAGTAAATGTGCTAGGGTTATACGTATGATGATAATGGTAATAAAACGAATGTTTTAGAAAAACAATATTTTTTTTATTTGTTGATCAAATATTTTTTAGTTTAATAAAATGACTGATGCATATTTTTCGTCCCTTGAATTCCCGATTATTATATTTTAGTGTCGTATCCAAAACCGCGTGAATAATTTTAATAAATAATCAAAAGGGAAACAGGAGAATTGGGAAACAGGGGAATGGCACAATAATCACACAATAATTACGTGGTTTCGGCATTTTGATAGTCAGCGCTGTACCCGTGACGCGCGAGCACACAGCCGGGCGCGCGACAGCCCGGTGTTCGTTGTACCGTCGACGGTAAGCGAAGCGGTAGGCATAAAACGCGTGGCCTTGAGCGAGTGACGGACGCCTGGTAATACTTTGATATTACTTTCAGTGGGAAAGAAACGGCGCTAGACAACGTGTCTAACGCTGACAACGTGTCAAACGTCATGGTAAGGGGGCAGTTCAATAAAAAACCCGTTGATTATTTTACTTTGATGACACATACTCGTAATTTTGTTCTTCAATGGTTCCTTTATTTGTCGCGGTTGGATTAACTGCAGTTAGAAGTGATAGGGATGTTTCAGACCTGTTGAGTTGAAAATTCTTGAGTTCTCTGTAATTAAATATAAAAAGCGCGATTTTTACATTGGCACAGATAATTCTTTTATAACAATGAAACCAATAAAATAAAACAGTTTTTGAACTAATTTAATTTTCATAATGTAGATTTGCAAAAATAATTTATGTTCACAAAAACATAATTTACAAAATAATATCACAAAGTAAACGGGCACAAAAAATAAGTATAGAAACAATATAATACTAATTTCGTGCACGTCGGTCTACCGAAGCGCCATTTTAGGCCTCGTCGTTCATCGTACGCCGCACGCGGAGCGTGCAGCATATTAGCGCCCCATAGCCGCAGCTACTGTTTTACCAACTTATTTGTGAAATGGCTAAAATTGTAACTACGGCTGACATGACATTTCAGTCATACATTTGACTTCATTTGAGTATACTCTGTCTCTTTCTCTTAGCAACGCTGTATTGACAGTGTCGCCCTCCTTCAGTTCACAGATAAGTTGGTCTATCTGTAGACAAAAATTGGTTTTTATTTTGATGTATTTTGTTTGCCTATTTTTTACGAATTACCAAAAGATAAATGAGTTTCATAATATATTGATACTAATAATGCCATAATAGGTATAAAAAAAAGTAATACTTACTTGTATACTTTATTTTTTACTTTTATTACGTCGTTTTCTTGTACAAATCCGTTGCAACTCTTTATTTCTTTTATTTCCCATTGCTTAGAAACACGAATCACTATAAGTAAATTACTAAAATCAAAAACAAAGAATCAAAAAAATAAACAAAGCGCGAAATAATAATGGAGCAAATGTGTAAAAATCGGACGTGACCTCTCGTAGCAACGGCTAGCTGCCGACTGGGCGTGGACTGACACAAGCTTGACACAATGTACGACAGTAGTGCATCGAATTAATAGAAATAAGGTCGAAAATATTTTGGCGTTTCATTTTACTTGAATAGCATGTCCGCAAAAATGTAAATCATTTTGCAGTTTTAATTAAATATTTAATAAGATACAGTTCTGTGTATTAAAATTTTTAGATATCTCTTTAGTTTATTAAATTTTCTTTGTTATAGATATAAAAAATATGGTGGTTGTCGCTGAAAAAATTGAGAACTTCGAGACGAAAAATTTTTTTCAGGGGTCTTTTTGAACATTTTTTTTTCGTAGTTCTAGACCACTTTTGCAAATTGTTTTTGTGTAACTCTTTTCTTTATATATTAGACTATACACTGTATTTTTTTCTGGCTTGTGGTATGTATAGATACGGCTAACTTCGCGACGAAAATCTAGACGTTTTACAAGGTGTACGCTATGGACAGCGCCTTAAAGTTAGACTGATTTTTACAAAATTTTATTGTTTAATTGTAATTATTTATATTTTGTTAATTTGTTTCTTTAAAATAAGACTGATTTTTGTTTAACTTTTTTTATTTCCAGCTTTTGTAAACATTTTATATTATTGTTGATTGGTTTTCTAAGGAAGATAAAAAATCTAAGAAAAAAAATAAAAAAAGCAAACTTTTATTTCAACTTTTTAGTTTTTGCACCCGAATGTACTTGATGTAGTTTATGACACTGAATTTGTTTACCAGTTTTTATCACCGGTCCTTTCGAACGTAGGCGATTTCTGCTTACGGTCGAATGGCCCGCGGGCCCTTCGATTTGGGCCGTTCAGACTAAATACTCTGTTAAGCATGCCATAGAATGAGATATACATACACACGCTCAAAAAACAATACCCTCCTTTTGGCAGTCAGGTAACAAATGAAAAACAAGACTCTTCACGAAATAAGTCAATAATAAAAGTCGACACAATATTAATAAAAATATAATGTTTATATTGCTTACTTAAACGTAGACGAGGAAAACAAACAAGGAAAATTCCAACGGGGTTTCTAAGAATAATATGATTATTTTAACAAAAAACAAGCCACGAGGAAATCGCAAAGAAATAAAACAAACAGTATGGAAATAATTTTAATAACTTAACAATGGTGCCGATTCTCTTATTCACAAACTAACGTAAATTTAAGTTAAGTGCATCTTTCTCTTTCCATTTAATTAAGAAAAGGACAGAAGATAAAATATTGATAAGTCCTGTCAAATTAAGACACTTCATAGATAATTTAGACGCGATTAAAAACATGGCGACTTAAATACGCCAATTTTCTTCATGCACTGTCTAATTTATTTAACAGGACTAAACGAATATGTACCGTCGACCGTCTGTCCTTTTCATTAAGAATTGGAAAGAGAAAGATGCATTTAACTTAAATTTAGTTAAGTTTGTAAACAACTTCGAAATCGCCATTCCGCCTTGAAAAAGCGCGGTGATCAATTCTCGTGCCTTCTTTGTATGTGAAGAGGCTTTTGCCCTGCAGTGGGACAGTTATAGGCTAGTGCCAATGCTAGCCTAGACTGTTTTAACAAACCAAAAAACAACACTATAATATTTTATCGTTATTTTTGTAATTGAATTTTATTTTTATAACCAAAGTGTTTTTTTTTATGTATTTTAATATTGCGTTATGTTTTCCATTCAGTTCTGTTATTGTTTTTACATGATATTATGTAAGTACGAATTCTATATTTCTTCTATATTTAATGCTTTATTTAAAAACCCCTTTAAAGGATTGTTTCGGGATTTTGAGGCGGGATGTCTGCTTGTTCTTCATCCAATGATATAAAAATACGATCACGTGTCGGAATTTCGGAGGCAGTTGAGGTGGCTACCTATTCGGCAGCGTCGAGATTGCCACACTCTTTCTTTTCTCTTTTCTCTTCTTCACAATTCTAAGGCACCTTCGTATCTTCGAGAACGTTTTGAGTTTCTTGTACCGAGAGATAGTCCTTGTCGGTCTTCATCATCTCTTCTCCTTCGTTTTCCTCCTCACTCTTCAAGTCGGTATGATGGATCATTTACAGTTCATGCTGTGCGCCTTTGGAATGCACTTCCACACTCTGTGCGAGATAGCCCTTCGTTAGAGGTGTTCAAGAGGAGGATTAGGGAGCATTTTCTGTCTGTTGATTGAGTTATTAGGTATTTTATATTATTTGTATTTATTATTTTATTTATGTATTTATTTATGTATAAAATTTATTTATTTATAGTATGTATACTTATTTTACACTATTTGTCATAATTTAATTTTAAGATAAAAATGTATTGTTTGTTATGCACACAGGCTCATCCTATATTGCAATTTCTTTTATAGAATTAAGGGTTTGCTGGAAGATAACTCAACTTTGGGTTAAGCTCGCCTTTGTACATAGCTCATTTATGTTTGCTGTTTTTATGTGTGTTTTCTTGTGCAATTAAGAATAATTTAAAATGTTTTATTTTCAGATATTTGCCACTGCTCTAACTTTCCCGGCAAAAATGACAATAATACTAGTAAAAACCTTAAAATAGAAACCACTTTAGATGCAAGGAATGAAATCAAAACCATAACTTCTAAAACTAATGATACAGTACTAAATAAGACTGAAGATTTCAGTGAGAACAGCACACGAAAAGCTGAATTTAAAGTGAACACTGATTTAAATGTAACGAATAGAGACCAAGGCAAGAATTCAAAAAATAACATAGGTAAAAAAGCTACTGAAGATTTATCAAAAATATATGTAGGATATTTAAATGAGGTATTTAAAAATGACAGTACAAAAGCGATTATGAGTATAAAAAATTATACATCTAACGATAAGAAGGTAAGCATCCCTTTGAACAATAGAAGCGAATTTGATAATCTAAAAACGATAAGAGTTAGAGAAAAACTAAAGTCAAGAGATAATAAGAAAGAGGAAGACATTATTTTAAACAACAGCGACGAAATTGATAACCATATTGAAGAAAACCATATATCTTTAAACGAAGGTATACTTTTAGACGATCCAATCAAAAATAAAATATTACAAACGATTACGGTTACAGAAAAGCTTGACTTTAATGATACTACCAAGGATGAAAGTGTATTTTTAGACAATCAGATCGAAAATGATAATCTTAATACGACTACAGTTACAGATAAGAATATATTCTTAGACGAAGATAAACTTTTGGACAATCGTGTGAAAAATGTCAACTCAAAAACATTTGCAAGCATAGTGAACAAAACATCCAATAATAATACGGACAGAGGGATTATTTCAGACGATGGATTGAAAAATGATAATCTAAAAACAATTAAAGTAATAGAAAAGCTTAAGCCAAATTATAATAATAAGAATGAAAGTATACTTTTAGACAAAGGAATAAAAAATGGCAATACAACATCGACTACAGCTACTACAACGCTTAAGCAATACGATATTAACAAGGACAAAAATATCCTTTTGAATCCAGTCAATAAAGAAAATTCAATAACAACTATGATGAAAGAAAGTTTCAAACCCCAAGATAATAATAAAGTTGGCGAAACTTCTTTAAATAAACATAATATATTCGATACTACACAACATGGTATAAGCGTCACAGAAACAGTTCGCGATAAAATTAACAATATTGATTACAATTCAACAAATAATACCATTAATAGAAATGTAACGGAATTATTATATGAGGATACTAACAAAATTTATTCTATAAAGACAAGCATTGTAATTAGGATTGATAGTGTAATAAATGTTACCCAAAAAAACAATACGCAAACGAATGATCAAAACTTAGTTTTGTTGAAGAATGTCATCGACTACAACAGTAATGACAAAAGCAACGATACATCTAAGAATGTACAAAAACGTGATATAAATAATAATACTCCTAAAGATTTCCAACATCCTGAAGCAAACATCAGCCAAGACTTCACAAATACCCTTAACAATGATACTATACAGAATGAGGAAAATATTAATAAGGGAATAGTACTTCAAATTAATACAGGTCACAATAATAACACGAATGAAATACAAAATGCTGAAAAAGAGATTCTAGAGAAACTTCGAGAAACAAAATTGTACGACGTCATCAGTCAATCACAAAGTCTAAACAATGACAAGGTTAAAAAGAGTTTAGACGAATTCAAAATGATTAGACGAAAAACACATTTCACGCTACCAAATTTCGAAATTAGAAACGACATGTTTAGACAAAACGCTAAAGGTTACAACGACGAAACTCATATAAAAGAGGAGACTACGGAATTGGGGAATAAATACAAATATAGCGAACGTATTATAAACAAAATTCAACCTAATGACGTTGAAAAATTTAACACAGCTCCAAATTCGGAAGAATCAGCAACAATGGAAGCTCAAAAAGAATTCAGTGACGTCAAAAGTGACAAAAACAGAAAACTATCAAGTTTTGAACAATTCAACATGGGAGCAACATCGGAGGAACGAGCACAGTTACTAAAGCTCTTAGCAAGACAACATGAAATCATTGAAAAATTAACGAAGATAGAGCGACATTCGGAGGCCTTTGACGACATGGTAGCTGGTATTGTTGCTAAACGAAAATGGAGGAATTATACAAAATTTACTTTACCGCCAATGACCCGGTATACCACTACCAAAAGACCGACAACGATTTTGACTCTTTTTGATGAAACGGAAATAAGGCAGGCATTAAAAAGCGATCCGTATGTGAAAAGGATTTTAAAGATGGGGAATTTGAAGAGGGCAAGGTATTTGAAAGACGTAGAAGAGTATTTGAGAGTTAATAATTATACCACTTCGACTAAACTTACGACAAAAAGACCTGCTAAAATTACGACAAAACAGCCCGCTAAAATTACGACAAAAAAGCTCGCTAAAATTACGACAAAAAAACCAACTATAATTACGACAAAAAAGGCTGCTTAAATTACGACAAAAAAGCCTAAAAAGAAGTAGTGTTATTTGTTTTAAGAGAAATTCTTTCACTTTTAAGGTCATAGCTCATTAGAGCCACCCGGCACCAACTCCGCACCGACTCGCCTCCTGCGGCTAGTATTCTTTGTATGGACTTGTATGGGCATGCGCTCACTATATCAACTCCGTAGCGTCACCGGATC
>JAWMCH010000185.1:0-15000 GCA_033675125.1 Athetis lepigone | reverse complement strand
TAACTATATACGACCTTTTTTTTCAATAAACAGACGTGTAAAACGGTAGTGTATAGAAATAATTTATAGGTTCGACCCTTATAACACTGCAATGGCTCATCGCTTCGCTTACATATCAAGCTCTAGTAACGATATTAACTCATCTGAAACGTTACGTTACGCACCTAATTAGTCAGGTAACTGGGCCTTACGTTATTGGTTACGTGGTGACATCTATCGGTCTAACTAAATTACATCTGTATCGCGCTGTCAGAATTTGACGCGACAGTGGATTCTTTTGAGCAGCAACTAAACGTGTTATAGTTCGATTATCGCTCTCTTTCCAAAATTGTTGAAACTAGAAAGAGATAGCGCTGCTGTTAGTGTTAGGCACTTCTTTGTATTCTGCCGTATTTTTAGTCGGGTATGTCTATAAAAACAATTATTTTGTATGAAGCTACGAACGCGTCTGTTCAGCTTTTTGCTTTTGTATGAAATCGTTGTTTTTTATAGACGTAACTTGAATAGACCTGAATAAATGCATAGTCCCTTAAGTTTGACGGCTTTTCTCATTCTTACGACGCTGAACGCGGCTGCTAGAAGTAGAACTGTATAAGTTACGTAGTAACTATTTAGGGCCGAGTCACACCGAAATGGCAGCGTCCGGCAACGTCGCCGCTGGCAGCCGCTGGCGGCCTCGCGCGACCTCCAGACCCCGCACGCCTAGTATCTTCTTGACGAGTTTACCGGCCCGCGGAGCCGCGAGCGGCCTCGCGTCGCCGCTGGCAGCCGCTGGCGGCCTCGCGACCTTTTCAAGTATTTCAAGCGATACTGGTCTTTTAAGATGTAGTTAAAGTTTAAAATTATTTCACACTGAAAGTGCTCGCCGCGTCGCTGCCGGCCTCCGGCCGCTGCCATTCCGCTGGCTTATTACCTATGAAACAGCAATCAGCAATATTTGCGCAGTGATCGCGCGGCCACCGCGCGTTTACGTCAAAAACAATCGTATTATGTATGAAACGATTGCTAATCGCTCGCTGAATATTCTAATGCACGGATTGCTACGATGACGATTAAGTAGCAATCGCTGGAACTACACACATCAAAAGTGTCTAGGGATATTTTAATTATACCTAAATAACTAAAATTCTATTAACTTTTTGTTAAGACACCTACACTTTTAAAATAAACCTTGTTTAATTGCCTATCTAATCTGATAATAAACTTTTAGATAAAGTTAAATTAAAAAAAAAACTTAGAAGAAGAGGAAAAACTCAACAAAATTTCAATATAACTTTATTTTTGAAATTTCAAAACCTAAAAACTTAAAATTAATAATTTGTGGATCCACCGAAGACTCTCCTGACACATCTGGAGCGGTTCTGCATACTCAAAACAAGGGTGTCAATATCCTGTTGTGGAGTACTGTCCCAAATCCTGCTAAGATGCAAGAAAAGCTGGTTTTGATGCACAATATCAACAGGGAAATTCCTACGAGCTCTTCTCTGAAGCATATTCCAGGCATGCTCAATAGGATTTAAGTCAGGGGATTGTGCAGGCCGGTCTAAAGCTTGGATAACATGCTGTTGTAACCAACTTGTAACGATACGCGCCGTATGTGGACGGGCATTGTCGTGCATTAGCTGGAAATTTTGTCCCATTTGCTGTTTGTGGGGCAAGATTACAGGCTCTAGCACCTCATCTCGGTATTTTCGAGCAGTCATATTGCTTTGTATCCAAACGAGGTCCGTTCTACCGCCGAGACGAATTCCTGCCCAAACCATAATCGTGCCACCTTAATATGCATGAACTTGTTGTGGGTGCTGCAGTCGATTCCAAGGTCCAGGTTTTCTCCAAACGCGTACTCTTCGCGAATCAGGATGAAATCCAAACCTAGATTCATCAGTGAAAAGCACAAGTGACCATTGAGAATGGTTCCAGTTTTCGTGTGCAATAGCCCATTGTAATCTTCTTCCTCGATTACCTCTCCTTAGTGCTGATACCCAAAATGGCCTACGAGCACGTAGATTGACTTCATGCAGTCGCCTTCTCAAAGTTTGACCGCTTACCAGCAAACCATACTCTCTCTGTAGCCTTTGAACCAATTGCATCGCCGCTGCATTTAGTTGACTTCGTGCAGCATTTACTATGAATCGGTCCTGTACATGTGTTGTAATGCGTTGAGGTCCTCGGTGCCGTTCCACCACTTCCTCCGTGACACGATAACATGACCAAAGCCTGGATATAACGCTCTGACTGGTGTTCATGGCTTCAGAAACGGCAATTATGGGACAGTATTCCACAACAGGATATTGACACCCTTGTTTTGAGTATGCAGAACCGCTGCAGATGTGTCAGGAGAGTCTTAGGTGGATCCACGGAATGTTAATTTTAAGTTTTCAAGAACTTTTATAAAAAAAATTGTTGTTTTGTTTAAGTTTTGATGTTTCAAAAATAAAGTTAAGATTGAACATTTGTTTGAGTTTTTCCTCTTCTTCTAAGTTTTTTTTAAATTTAACTTTATCTAAAAGTTTATTATCAGGATAAATAGTCTATTAAACGAGGTTTATTTTAATGTGTACATGTTTTAACAAAAAGTTAATAGAATTTTAGTAATTTAGGTTTAATTGAAATATCCCTAGACACTTTTGATGTGTGTAATTAAATATCACCTTTAACAAAAAAAAACTTAACTTTGCTCTTAAAAACCATACTAAATACGAAACCACCAAACGAAAAATGCATGTTTTAGTTAACTTATTGCTCCACAGAGGCAGCACTATCGCTAGATTGCTATTTGACTTGACGTATTTTGAATTGACGTTTATATTGCTAAATTAACACGATCGCTCGGTTTCTGCAAGATACGTAATCCCAGTGCCGGTGTGACTCGGCCCTTAGTAATCTGTGGTACAAGTGTGACCAAAATCGATCAGCGAAACGCGAGTGCAGCTTAATAAGTTGTCGTAGTCCTTAACTAGACAGGTCGAAATTATTACCACTCATACCTAATTATAAATCTAAATTCAAAACCAAAACAAATTAGAATGCTATTTACCTTTGACCGTCAAGTCAATAACAACAAAAATATGTGTTCTCTTCGTTAAGCCACAAATTCCTTCATTACACTATTTAAGACAGACAAAAACGTTACAAACATTATTTCACAGTTCTTTATGTTTATTTTAAACAGTAAAATTTTATAATGAACATCACTGACATCCCGTGCCTCCAACACCACGCTACACCGTTGGCACCAATCTGGGGGCACGGCAGTGCCCCAGCCAAGTCTCGAGCAAAGAGGGCACGGCCGTACCATACTTTTCTCGAAGCGTTTCGAGGCTATTTCACCCCCCCTGTATCATCGATGGGGACAAAGCTAGGGGTTTAGATTTTCGATAACCAAAAGTAAGCATTATAACAAGCTCAGCCTTAGAATTACATGCCATTTGAACCAATAGTGTACGATTTATGGGTGATCAAAATTACACCATTTTGTCACTCACTCACTGACCGATCATCAAAAATCTAAGGTACTTCTAGCAGACTTAGAACCTTCAAATTTGGCACCAAGATAGGTTATTAGCTACATATAAAGGGAAAATTATAAAAACTTTAATTAGTTATATAAGTTAGTAAATAATAAGAAACAAATTTATATTTGCGGTTTTACAAGAACATTATGTATGAATTTCGACTGCATTGTTAACTTTGTTCTTTGTTAATACAAAAATTAATTATAAATTGGTTTATATTATAACCAGCGCGTTAAATCTAATTCGGATACGATGATGCTAGAAGCTGAGTCCATCGATATTTATTGGATCAACGACCACTATTCTAAACAGCCTAAAGAGTTGTAGACACAGTTACAGTTTCGTTCAATATTATGATATTATTAAAACAGGCCCAGTCTCCTCTAAAGTCGAGTGCTACGAGCTAAATGATGGCAAAAAGTTTCTAAAAAGAAGAGCTAACCCATATTTAATCAATCACTTTTTCTACGACGGCGACGGAGAACAAGTACCCAAAAAATACTACTTCGTTCCTCAGATGAACTCATAATGGGGTGTGATACTTACACGTTAGTTTATCATTGAAATTCCATAATCAACTACTTCTTTTAAAAAAATTAAATTCAATCGAGTTGTATGCACTCTTAGGGTATATGTTAACGCAACATATATCCATTTACGCTTGTCTGAGATATTTGACACATGTGACGATGAAAATGGGTGGTTCAGAACAAAGGATCTGGCAGTTTTAGGGGATCTCTTATAGCTTCCTCCGGTAAGAGAAAATTTATCTTTTGAAAACCTTTCAATTGCTGAAACTAATAAGTTGTTAGGTTCCCTTAGTATGCCGACTCTGCAGATTGACCTATTTTTATACGATGAGCTTCAATTAATATACGACACCTCAATGATTCTGATATTGTTGACAAGCTAAAATAAGATTAGGTGTGACTACTCAAAAAGACCGTGACTTACTCTCAACTAGATTAATAATTCTGAAATCCGATTCAAATGAAAACAGATACAGAACTGAAATAATTAAACACCTCTCGAAACTTCCAACTGATGCCATATGCTAATTACCTACAAAAAACACGTGTCAACAATTAAACACTACAAGCTAAGATGCCTCCCACATCCCGGAATAAAACTCTCAGCTATAAATAGCATGGATTGCCCAAAAGGAGCTCGTGAAAGCATAATAAAAAGAAGATGTCGCCTCTATGACAGCAGGCCTAGAGGAAAATATAAAATCATCAAAATAGGTGCAAAAGTGATGTTAAGGTGGAAACTTAAGGTAGCCCGGGATTCCGGGAAATTAAAATTTTCTTAAGTATTCTTGAAATTTGCAGCCTAGTATCTGGGTGTGTATTGATATGGTATGATTTGCGACTATAATAGATATTTAACGACGAATGACAATAAGCAATGGTAACGCGCGGCTGGTTGTCTAAACAAAGCGCAACACGCCGCGCGCGGCAGCCGCGCGCACTTGCCGCTTAATGTTTGGACGCACCTTGAGACGAAACATTGACGTGAGTTTTAGGTTAGTCAACGGTCAATCGGAATAGTACCAAATGTAAAGTATGATTGTGATGATTCGAAAAAAGTAAAATCTATAGTAATCTTAGTAATGACATTTATATTAACTTTATCCTGTAAAAACCAAATTTGAAATAATTTCTAGAGCGTATATTCATTGGGAACAATTTCATATATGCATCGCTTATGCTATAATTATTCGTAAAAACGAGGAGCTAAGCTTAAACCACGCGATGATGGACATAGGTTCCTCCGTTTTCACCTATGGTCAAGCATACATGGCCCTTTCAAGAGTGACAAGTCTAGGTGGATTACATTTGATAAATGTAAATTTGGGTTAGTAGCGTTATGACTACATCTTGTATGAAAGCTCAAGAGTCGGGAATATCTGAATATAATCGACTCAGAAGTATCTACAGTCCTGACTTGTGTACCTCAGTAGTAATGAAACCTCATAGAAAAAGCAAAAGAGTTAGAGATCGAAAATGTGCATCAAGTAAAGCAGCAGATGAGGCACAAGACATAATAAAATCACCTAAAAAGAAAAGAAAGAGACCTACAAAAAATAAATGAGATCCCACCAAAAACATTACATGTAAAAAAAGCCAACTCTCTTCGCACTTCTACCATCGTAAAAAGTTTTGAGATCGCATAGAAGCCAAGTACTGTTTAATTTATTTTGTAATAATAAATTAATATTTTGTGATTAAATCTATAGTTACGTTTACATTATAATAATAATGACTTGGCCATGAGCACAATGCGATACAAAACGGCATATTTGGAGGAGTTGAAAGTTAAACATAAAGTTCACAGAATTAAATTCTTTTAGTTTATTCAATTGTTATTAAATTACTGACAGTCAATCTCATCAAAGACTAGTGAACTGCATAATATGCATTATGGCGCATGTTTATTCCATGGTCATCTTCCATTCCAATCAGTTACAAGGAGCAAACGACTTTTAATTGTGCTCATGGCCAAGTCATTATTATTATAATGTAAACGTAACTATAGATTTAATCACAAAATATTAATTTATTATTACAAAATAAATTAAACAGTACTTGGCTTCTATGCGATCTCAAAACTTTTTACGATGGTAGAAGTGCGAAGAGAGTTGGCTTTTTTTACATGTAATGTTTTTGGTGGGATTGTCATTAGTAGAACGTTGACAGACGTTACGGGTAGGTAGCCAAAAGCCGTAAAGCCTGACCAGTCTAACCAAGGGGTCTTGTGTCAACTATTGTCTGTTTTTTTTAACAAACGAGTACCCAAAATTTTGTCTGCGTTTCTATTGGTCCACATAATCAACTTAAGTGTTATAGGTGTAAAAAGCGTTGGCTCCGCCTCGACTAATTTCCCATCTCTCTCTGCCTATACCGAAAATGTGAAAGAGATATACTCAGTACTCGTTTGTTAAAAAAAATAGACTATAGTTACTGGGTTGTGGAGGTCTTATAGGCAGTCGCTACACGTAAAACACTGGCTATCTATCCAGCTGAATCCAGTTAGGCTGGAAGCCGACCCCAACATAGTTGAGAAAAGACTAGGGAGGAAATAAACGTTTTTCTTTCTTCTTTAGACACCATGGGCCTAATAAAATACTTACATTTACAGGAAAAGCTAATAAATCATTCAACAGGTGTTTTATTGCGTCAGCTTTATCTCTAAAAGCCTAAATCTTATCTTATTACAGACGTAACATCTAAATAGATTTTAATTACGATATTTAATATTGCCAAGAGCTTCCTCTTCAATTTGTATGAAACGATAGCCGTTTCTGAAATTGTTTAAAGGAAATTTTCCTCATTTCATTCATATCATGTACTTTCTAAAGTTTATCTTGGACATCACAGACATCCCGTGCCTCGGAAAGCACGTAAAGCCGTTGGGTCCCGGTTGTCATTCGTAGAACTTTGACAATCGTTACGGGTAGTCAGATAGTAGGACGGGTTTAGGCGCATAGGGCTTATAGGGATGACGACAGCATTAAAAAAATGGCATTCTGTTTAGTTCGTCTGATACATCGGCCGAAAATGCGGGACACGTATTTTTCGCTTGAGCGAATTAATAAAAAAATAGAAAGATAAAGAGCAACAAAGTTCCGGAGTGGGGGCTTTGGACGTCACCATCCTACAAAAAATGTATCAGATCGTGACGGCATGCGCAACTTCAACGCACTGTGCACTGTACACTGTGCAGGACAAACTTTGTGTGATGAGCATGATTGTTTGTTCTGTGTCTGGGTGTAATTTATCTATAATATGTATGTATTTAAAAATTATATAAGTATGTTTATCAGTTGTCTGGTTACCATAACACAAGCTCTGCTTAGCTTGGGATCAGATGGCCGTGTGTGAGTTGTCCCAAGATATTTATTATTATTATTATTATCTTTAAACTTTACGTTACTCGGGACCCTGGGGTCCCGGACCTTTGAAAGGCGTACGAGGGGCCGAAGCCAACTCGCAGAGGCCCCATAAAGCTTTATAATATCAAGTGGGACACCAACCGGCGATTATCCCTATATGCACCACTCAAGTGCACCTAAGGTCAACCCCCGGTTGGTGGTGGTCTATTGCAGGTCATGGAATAAAGAAAGTATTGGACTATAGGTTTGGGTTGCTAAGATGGATTACTTATCTGAAACTATTGAATGGCTATGGCCCCTGCCCATGAAGCAGCAAACCAGTGGAGTGCGTATAGGCATGTTTTTGTTCTAAATCAAAGTCACCAGATAACGAAGGGGTGGAGCTAAGCTTCGCCCGCTGTGATTGGTCGATGAATTTGACAACTGATTTTTTAGGGATTGCAAAAGGGTGATTAAAAAAATATCGATATCGATAATTATTCAAATTATTAGTTGTATAAGACCCGATTTTGTAATAAAACAGGGTTTTATAAAAATAAGGTTATATTAAAAAAGGTTTCGCAATCAAGCAGTAGCTTAAATCAATTAATAAAAAAATAATACACTTGATTATAAAACGGAAATGTTTAAATAAAAAACGAAAAGATCTATTACCAAAAAACCTATTTTAAGGTTTTTTATTGTTTTTTCTTTTCGTTTCGTGTTATGTTTTACCGACTTCGGAAAATGGATGTTATATGTATACGCTAACATTATTATAATAATAGCATTATAAGTATTTTATTCATTATTATACTTATGTATATAATTACTAGCTTATGCTCGCGGCCTCGATCGCTTAGAAGAATTGTTTAAGGTCTAATTTACCAAAAAGGGTATGCACGTAAAGGTATCTACGTATTATGTTAAAAAAATACGCTTTTCATAGATATTCTATATCTTCACTAATATACACTAATATTATAAAGAGGAAAACTTTGTTTGTTTGTTTGTTTGTTTGATTGTAATGAATAGGCTCAAAAGCTACTAGACCGATTTTAAAAATTATTTCACCATTCGAAAGCTACATTGTCAACGAGTAACATAGGCGATATAATATCACGCTATGTCCCATGGGAGCGAAGCAGTAACCAAAAACTTAATGTAACGTGGGTGAAACCGCGAGGAACAGCTAGTACATAATAAAATCATCGGCCACATAAACTTTTTCAAGCTTTGCGAAAATAAATAAAGTTACCTATACTGGTTAGCGGAACGCCCTCTGTTAATTTACATACTGTTAAATCATACGAAACGATAGTATACAGGGTGGAAAGTTTTGGACCCTGAAAGAAAACTACCTTAAATCTTTGAGATAGATTATTTTACTTAAAGGAAACATTCATTTATTTTATAAAAGGACTAAATCTTTCTAAGAAACATGGTAAATTAAATTAGAGGAAAACCATGAAATTTCAACATTTCAAATCAAAGGACTACTTTAACTTTCGAAATTTTCGTTCAATTAAAATAAATTTCTTAAGATTTATGGTTTTCCTTTTATTTAAATAACCATGTTTGTTAGAGAGATTATTCCTTATGAAATGCCCTAACGTTTGACACCATTAAAATAGAAAGTGTAACTTTTTTGGATTTTAACCGGTTCGATTCCCGGGAGTGGGAAGCGGATTTTCGAAAATCTTTGAATGCAGTTTTATTTGTTGTAAAAAATAAAGGAATGTTTACTTTAAGTAAAATAATCTATCTTAATGATTTAAGGTAGTTTTCTTCCAGGGCCCATTGAAACTTTTCACCCTGTATATAAAACAAATCTTACCAAAACAGGCAAAAATAGGGTCGGCGTTGCCGAACTAAACAAACGGCGTCGGTCCTTTAAAACTTCAAAGCAATCAGCTGTAAAATGCCTTGAACAAATGACGCTATAATATTTTGGAAGCCAGTTTTCCCTGTTAGTGGCATTAACCCATTTTTCTTTAACTTCCGGAATATTTGGAAATCTAAAATAAAAACATTAAAACGAAACATTATTTTTATTTTACCATTAATAATTATCGATAAAATAATTTATCTACTGTGTTTTGTGAAGTCACATCACTTCAGGACACAGTACGAAGTACTTACGAATAGAAAGGGATAGACTTATCTAATATTCTAGTGATAGTAAAGGACTTTTTCAAAAGACATCAACGCGGTATGACTTTTTTCGAAACCAACCAGTTTAGCTTGAGCTCTCAAATTACCAAAAATGTAGATAAATATAAACATATTTTACTTACCGATGAAAACTTATGCCATCTTTTTTATAACTAGATGTTTTAGAACATTTTCCGCACCATTTTATTGCACATGTACTCATTTTTGCTTCGGTTTTATACGATAAATGTATTTTTAGGTACCGAAATTAGGAAGTGTGCGCGGATCCAACAACTGGTCAGTACTAAAAATTGTACTCATGCCTGCGTCTCTTATAAGTGATATTCCATTTAAGTGTCGTGAGCCCGAATCACCCGTATGAGCGGTCAAGTGGTTGTATAGTCTTTGCCCCTGCCTAACCAATGCTTGTATACACGGATAAAAAGGCAGGGGGTGACTTGCACACTCAGTAAATGGGCCCCCGAAAACGGCCGCTAGCACATAGTGACGTAGCGACAAGGGGGCAACATATATCGAGGTGCTGGAGGAGTGGCGAGGTATTCCACGGCTATCAAGACAATCCCGGAAGTACGGTCAAGATCCCTACCAGCATCTTACTGGAATACTTCCTTCCCCCGAGCAAATTTGCTCTTGCGAGTCTCCACTCAAACCAGCCAATTAAGGCAAGAGTGAGGTGGGAGCCTTGTTCCTCATCAGTGCTCACTCTGGCCGGCCAGTTAAGGCAAGCCAGAGATGAAGAACAAAGGGTCTCCTAGGAGGTCAGGTTCACGGGGTCGCTACTGCCCGACAGCTCGCCACAAGCTGCCCTGCGGGTTTATTATTATTATTATTACTGTATCGTCGTAATTCTTCGTTTTTGAGTAGAAAGAAAAAATACGTGTCCAAAGTTTTTTGATAAACTATCTGACGGACTAATTACTTTTTTTTTGTCGTCTCGCCTATTCTCATTTTGACAACCGACTCCCTAATGAACTACTTCTCATTATGGCTACTTCTCGTTTGGGCTACTTCTCATTTGGGCTACAACACTGGTATTCAGATGATCAGCTGAAGAGATGATAAAAATAGTTAGGGAGTTGATGATTTTTTAAACGACTTCAAAAAGGAGGAGGTTCTCAAATCGATTGTTTTTTTTTTAATGTTTGTACACCAATTCCGCTGAGATTTATGATCCGCTATAGTTTATTATTTCGTTTTGAGTTTTTTAAAGGGGGTTTTTTTTAAAAAAAACCTTTTGTTATTACGGAATCCTTATCCTTCGCGCAATTTTACTTATTTTTTTTTGACAGGATTTTTTTTTCAAAAACTTTTAATTAGTGAGTAGTATGAAGAAAGTAAAATAAAGAAAAGGTTTTTAACTAACCTAAATAAACTTTTTCCGAGATACCAAAGAAGTAGCGGAACGAAAATAAATAATAATAATCAGGGTAATATTTTTTCTTTAAACCTTTACATATAAGTTTGACCGCTATGTGTGTGTCTGCTGTCTGTTTGTCCGTGTGACACTCCGTAGCGTGGTTGATCCGATTTGGGGGTAATTTAACCTTTCGATTTCGATGACCAAGCGACAGCCGGCTGTCGCGCTGCTATTGTCTTTATGTTGTGTCTCGAATCACGTGTGTTCAAAGGTTTAAATTAATAAAATAAAAAGTACCCATTACGAGCTTATCACGTGTTCGTTTTGTAAGTTCTATACACCCCAGTCATTCGTCTCACCAGGTTTGTGGTTTTCCCGCCAATTACCTATAGTATTACACATTCATACTCATACTCATTCATACTCATAAGAAATAATAACATATCGCCTACTAACCTAAACATTTATGCACACAATTGTCATATGAGAATGTCCGCTGACACAGCATGCACTTGCCCTACATTACAAAAAACTGACCATATAAAATATCTAGGTGTCACGATGGACGCCAATCTTAACTTCCGTAAACATATTGACCTATTATGCACTAGAGTACGTAAATTAATATACGTTTTTAAAAATTTGCGTAACATAGCTGACTTCACGCTAATTCGGCAGGTGTATATGGCTTTATGTCAGTCTATTCTTAACTATTGTATTAGCTCTTGGGGAGGTGCCCCTAAAACTATCCTTTTGCCCTTGGAACGTGCCCAAAGAGCAATCCTGAAGGTCGCTAGTTTTCGCCCATTCAGATTTCCCACCCACCAGCTTTACAGGGAATGCAAACTGCTAACAGTACGCCAGCTATTTATTTTGAATGTAGTACTGCTCCAGCATGCTGAAATTGGTTTTAGCCCTGAACCTTCTGGCAAGAGAAGACAGGATTTAGTTTGGACTAACTCTCTCACAAAACATGCTTTTACTAATAGATTTTATTTATTTCTAGGACCTTATTTATATAACAAACTTAACAGACTGCTAACAATTGATAGTGTAAGTTTAAATAAGTGTAATATAACGTTAACAGAATATTTACAGTCCCTCAATTACTCAGATACGGAGAAATTGCTTGAAGTTGTAAAATAAATTGTTTTATTGTAGTAAACTATAATATTAACTAGTATAGTGTAATCTAATAATGTAAGATACTCTGTCCTTGCTTAGTATTTATTAATTATGTATTATGATTATTATTTTTAATTTACAATATCCCTCAAATACTTATTTTGCGCTTTGATAGCTTGAAACACAGGTTTAAATAAACCTAGTTCGAGTGGTCCCTATATTTAATTTTAGAACATTATTTTTATTTTTTTCTCTCACATAAAAAAATGTATTTTCCCAGATTAAGTTAGTTATTACGATTATTATAACTAAGACTTTTTATAATTATAACACCTCTAAGCCATTTTATTTTATTGTTGTGATCCTTGTTTTTAATAAATTTTATTTTATTTTTATTTTATTTTATTCACTCTTTTATTCGTTCATTGACTCATTCTGCGTCATTATCTATGGAAAGTTATTGTTTAAAGAGGGTTTTATAGTTCCTGCTACTTATAAATAAATAAATAGAGACAACTCAGACACGGCCATCTGGGCCCAAACTAAGCCGAGAAGTGCTATGGTAACCAGACAGCTGATTTACCACCTTATTTATAAAATACTACTTATTCTACGAATATTAAATTGTATTGCTTTGATCATCATGCGTGCTGTTGCGGAATGTTTATAATAGTTACCGTGACCGTACCGGGTTTTAGTCAGTAAGAGTCTGACACGCCCTCCCGCCGCACCCAGGACGGGAGCAGTCATTGGATGATTTCCCAATCACCAAAAAAAAAAAAATTTTACAAATCTTTAATTTCTTGGATTCGGCTAAAAACATTAACAAGTTGGTTCCTCGTTAAAAGATTTAATTATAAAGTTAATTCGTTAACGTTTCCTCAATTATTTACTTCGCTAATTTGAGTAATTACAATTACTTTGTAATTAAGAATTAAATGTTAGCTTACGTTTAGCCGACATTATTTATTATTATACGGAAAGTAAAATTATCTAATAAATAGATATAACAAATTTATTATATAAAATTGAAGACTGTGTTTGTAATAGTAGTATTAAAGATATAAGCATAATAGCATATAAGCAATGATGTTATAAGTAAAAAAAGCGTAGATAGGTTACCCAAACGAAATTCTATCTTCAAAAACGGCACACTAACGCACACATACATTACACGTCAAAGTAGGATGACATGATTGAAGTAGTGCGAGTAAAAAAGAGATAAACGTCAAATGTCAATGCGGTACTCAGTATCATGTTTGCCAATTGGCAAACTTTTAATGTGCCACTTTTTGACTGCATATAACCTATCTACGCTTTTTTACTTATAACATCATTGCATATAAGCATATAAGTAATACTAATAGGACCAGAAAGAGTGGAAAGCGACTATGTTTTATACTATGTAATAATAACAGATTTCTATGTCACCGCGGTAATTTGACCCTTGGCCCTTAAAAACTGGATTTAGATGTTATATCACCCGTGATATATGGACGGTCATTTACATATCTCGTTATGTTCAAAACATTTTCTTTTACATAATCACACATCTATGGAAAGTGGTCGATTGCGGAATAGTTGTAATAGTTACCGCGGCCCCGGAATATAAAGGGCAACCGAAGGAAGTTGAGTGGGTTTTGGTCAGTAAAAGTCTGACACGTCCTCCCGCCGCACCAAGGACGGGAGCAGTCATTGGATGATTTCCCACTCCCCCAAAAAAAAAGGAACAAGGGTGGGTTTTAGTCAGTAAAAGTCTGACACAAGGGCGGGAAAAGTCATTTGATGATTTGCCATTCATAACAAATATCCTTCCTTTTACCATAGTCTAATAAAAAGTCATAGAGTGTGTTTGTTTGACATATTTCAACGCGAACCTTTCAATACCCATAGACTATCACTATTTTGATATTCATTGACAATAAACGTCAAATGATGGCTTTTACACACCTACCTACGCGTTTTGCATGCAAAGTGGCTTTTCAATTTTCACACGTACGCCTTAAATAGCACTATGTAAAACTATCATAGAAAACCCTTGTAAAATGGATAATCTGAGTATTTTTTATCAACAATACTCAAGCAAATTTCTTGTAAGATGAATAATTTAAGTATTTTTATTATTGTTTAACAATTCAAAAGTCGTGATGGCTCAGTGAATAAGTCCTGTCATGTAATGGGCTGTGGGTTCGAATTCGGGCAAGTACCATTTGTAACTTTTTCTAAAAGGACTGATATCCCGTACCTTGAAAAGCATTTAAAGTCGTTGGTCTCGGACTCTCGGTTGTCTAATCTCGCTAAGATAGGTGGCATAATAGAGATTCCAGAGAAAAATGGTCTTGACAGACAAATAACGGATCTTCCAATATTTTTTTTGAAACCAGGAACCATAAAAACGATTTAAAATAAAAATAAACAGATAAGAAGATAAATAAAACGAAAATTGCAATAGAAGGTAAATGCACTTTTAACTTTTAAACTACTAAGTACATTATTTAACTTTTACGTATTTATTTACCTGTTTACATCACTAATTAAACACCACTTCAAAAGAATATTTTCTAACAATTTAAACCGCAAAACCAACAAGTTTAATTTCCTGAGATAAGATCTTTAACAAAGATCACACGAATGCAAACACACCTTCTTGCATTTAATAATTATGTCTATGTTCACACGAAACTATTCATTCGTTCTTCCATTCATTGTTCGGTTCAGTAGATCACGTTATGTAATTTCGCTCTCTTTTGATAGACAATCTTTATAATCGTGTTTTGAAAAGAAAGCATCTTATATTGTCTGGTTTTTGGCGGGATTGTTAAGATCATCTATAATAGACAAGTTTCACCTGTTTAAGATCGAGTAAAATTGCTTAAAAATTACGTTCGTGGTATGGGAGCCCCCCTTTAATATTTACTTTATTGTTATTTAATTATTTATTTTGAAAGGTAATG
>JAWMCH010000182.1:0-49183 GCA_033675125.1 Athetis lepigone | reverse complement strand
ATCAACAGGCCGGTTAAAATTAAAGTTATAATAAATTACAAGCCCAGGTTTCCTTCACTGATATATCAGTGATATCCAAGATAAACTTTAGAAAGTACATATTCATCATCTCCCTAGCCTTTTCCCAACCATGTTGGGGTCGGCTGCCAGCCTAACCGGATTCAGCTGGATACCGGTGTTGTACGTGGAGCGACTGCCTATCTGACCTCTACAACCCAGTAACTGGGCGACACGATACGTCTTGGTTAGACTGGTCAGAGTTTCTGGCTAACCAGTAACGACTGTCAAAGTTCTTCGAATGACAACCGGGACCAATGGCTTTACGTAGAAACTTTAGAAAGTACATATGAATTAAAAAAGTCACATTAGTACTTGCCCAGATTCGAATCCACAACCTCTTTGCGTGGCTTACATATTGATATTTGACAATATTACTAAGACGACCCTCAGGGTCCGTTTGTAAGCTATAAAATTAAACTATATGGGACCAATTTGACCCTTGCAATCGGCTTGGCACATTGGATTGGATTGTTACATTGAGTTGGGGATTCCATCAATTTATCGGTCGATTTAACTTTACTTATAGGCATAAAGTTTGATTTTGGGGTTGGCTAAAGTGTGATAGATAAATAAATAATAATAAAACGGTAGGTATTTGTTATTTGAATGATTGAATTGACGTCGAGAATCATACTACACACATCAAAAGTGTCTAGGGATCAACATATATTTTTGCAATAACTTTTCTCCTGATTTATATTAATTAAAATTTTCTTTAAGGATTCATCAAATAAAGTGTTTTCGTTTGTCACAGTAAAGATAAACCAAGTCACCTTTGCATTAATAAAGAAATTTGCCATTTTCCTAATAAAGGGATTTTTGACATTTGAACCACTAACACAAAAAGTTTCGAAAAAAAAGACTGAAATAACAGTTTTCTTAAAATTTTATTGGGTAACTTAAACAATTAATAATCCGTGTTTTTCTACCGCGAACACTAACAACACAAGAACATCGGTTTGGCATACTCAAAATGATTCATCCATAATCACGCTGTGGAATGGCCGCCCATGTTCGTTGCAACAACAAAAAAAGGTCTTCTGCGACTGGATACCCTCCATATTCGGCAGAGCTCTTCTCTGTAGCATATCCCATGCATGCTCAATCGGGTTCAAGTCTGGCGACTGAGCAGGCCAGGGCAGGACATTGATGTTAGCTGCGGCGAGAGTCTGTCTTACAACTCTTGCGGTGTGCGGTCGTGCATTATCATGCATTAACTGAAATAAGGGACCGATTTGCACTTGTAGAGGAACGATGACGTCTGATACAATCGTCTCAGCATAAATTTGAGCGTTGAGGTTGCCTCTGATCCAAATCAACTCAGTTCCTTCCCGCCGATCCAAATACCCGCCCATACCATGATGTTCCACCACTATAAGGATGGACTTCCTGGCAGGATTTTTAATCGCTGTTGGCGTCCAGGGGTTCTCCAGTGTCGTATACGTCTTGTATCCGGTCTCATACCAAAACGAGACATCATCAGAAAAGCACACGAAACGCCATTGTTCTTCTGCCCAATTTTCTGTGTTCAAGAGCCCATTGATATCGAAATCCTACGATTGTGCATTGCTATAGGTGTACCCGTAGCGGTCCTTCGGGAATGAAGGTTCACTTCATGCAAGCGGTTTCTGACTGTTTGGTCGCTAATTAAGTTCCCTGAAGAGTGATGAAGCCTCACGGCTAACATCATGGCGGTTATTGTTGGAGCTCTTCGAGTTAAGATTTGAATGTATCGGTCTTGTCTCCGTGTGGTCAGCGATAACCGTCCTCCATGGCGCTCAGCCACGGTACCAGTGCTTCGGTAACGTGTCCAAAGTCGACTGATAACACTCTGACTTGTATTCAGAGCTAAAGCCACAGTACATTGCCGGGAACCAGCTTCTATCATTCCCACGGCTCTGAGCATTTCTTCCCTGCTTAAATGACGTCGCCGCTCCATAATAACGTTGGTTTTAATCAGTAGTAGGGAAACAGTAGCACTAATAATGTCTTCAATGCGTTGTATGTTTTTATAGGGAAAATATTGACAGCTGATTTTCATCTTTTACTCGAATTTGATTCACAGTTCCTGATTCAAATTATGAAATGCACCAAAAAGGATCCATATAAATTTATAACCACATCTCAATGTCAAGAAATCCGCATAATAATGCTTGATCCCTAGACACTTTTGATGTGTGTATATCAACACACACACTGACAGCTGCAAATTACAAAAACACGTAAGATTTTTTTTTAATTTATGGGCTAACTTGTCGTGAAAAAAAAAAACGTTCCTTGGCAATTAAAAAACTCTTAGCTAGTATACTCGTACTATAAAGTATTTTTTTAGTGCCTCATCTGACAGTTTCTGTTATAGCTTCAAGCCAAACCAAAATAACAACAACAACGAACATAAAAAAACCGACGAAATAAGAACCTCTGGCTTTTGAAGTCGGTTAATAAATTAAATTAAACCCAGTTTTCTAAAGTAAACGGAAGCTTAGGTTAAAATTCAAAACCACTTTTTTCTGTTGATTTTAAGGAGTTCTATTGTGAATATTAATGAAGCGAGGGAAGGGTACTGAAAGTCGATAGGAATTAAGGAAAATAAAAAGGAAACCGACTTTACAATCTGTCTCGAAAAATGGGACAACTCACACACGGCCTTCTTATCCCAAACTAGGCAGAACCTGACTATGGTAACCAGATAACTGATATCATTGTTTAACCTTTTGACGACCAACCGACAGCCGGCTGTCAGGCTGCTATTGTCTTTCTATTGTGTCTCAAATCACGTGTGTCCGAAGGATTAAATGCACATCACTCTCATTACATAGTATACAATGTGTAACTGAATTAATGCACTTTGAGAAAATAGTTTGTTCAGAATCGTTTACTGAATCGATTTTTGTAATTTTTAATATAGGTAATATTTTATCCCAAAAATAATTAAAACTACGTAAACTGCTGTCACACTTCCGCTGTACAGTCAAAACAAACTAAAATGTATGAAATACCTACTACGCTAGACCCTTATGCAAGTGCGACTGTGTGCATGCGTAGATTTGTAATTCAACTATAATTTTCTCCCACAATCTGTACAACTAATTTTTAAAAATAACAGTGTTTTAAACATAATAATAAAAATTCAGTGTATGTATTATGATTATAACATAATTTTCTAATTGGGGTGTCTGGCTGGTGGTGTGCGTTTATTCCGGGACATGTTGTATAGCTGATGTCCTCCGCGGTTTCACCCGCGTTACGTTAGGTTTTTGGTTACTGCTCTGCTCCCGTGCGACATAGCGTGATTTATTGTAGCCTATGTTTTATTCTGATGTATACAACGTGTTGTTTTTCATATCCCATAACTCTAGGGTTATATTATTTAAGTAAAAGTAACATAACATCTCCAACAATAGGTGGTCCAAAAATGCATAGTTTCGAAGATGTAATAATATATTATAGACTCTCATGTGTAAAGGTATCTAAATTTAATTGATTAATACGAGTAATTCATTTTTGTTCAAACCTATCATTCATATTTAAGGGTAAGAAAATACGACTATAATTTGTTCGAAGGATTAATCCAATACATTATTTGACTTTGACAATTTCACTTACGGGACAGCGCTTTGGCTTTTTTGTGAAATGTAATATATACACCTCTTCCTGTTTAAAATATTAGGATTTATAGTTTCTTGAACCGCCATTTTGGCTCGTCTAGACAATGAAATTATTTAGATTTTACACTCAGAGAGGCGTGGCTTAAAACTCCTCCCAAAATGTGGCCACTCCCACCGAAATTTATCCCGAAACGACTAGTATACCTTGAGATATCATGAGAGGCAGACGTACCGAAAACTGCTTTATTTTTTCACAAATGATTTCTTGAAAATTTAATGAAAATATCGTGTTTTACCAATGTGATAACAAAGTGGTGTACAATTGAATTCAATTGTAATTTTTTGGTGTAGTTTTTTGAGTGTTTTTCAATTATTTTTTCTGTTTGTTTGTTTACAAACAAGGGTCACGTGTATTTTCAAGGTTATAGGTCAATGACTGTTGTGTAAACAAGACGGTAGTGGTGAACATTGTTTTGTTGACAAAATATTTTTTTTTTGTAAACAGTGAGTGAGTGTGTTTGTGATTTACAATTAAATTGAATTGTGGACGTTGCGTTTTGCAAAAATTACATTTTACGTTTTGTGAATTAAACTAATATTACGACGATACAATTAAGTTTTCAAAAGGTGTATTCTGCATGTGTTGCAATTGCAATACTGAAATAAAATTTAACTTAAATAGGGTGAGTTGAGAAAAAGAATCGGCGGGTACTAAGAAAAAAAAAATATTGTGCATCAAACATTCGTGCAGCTAATATTAAAGGAAAGATAAAATAGAATTAAAAGTGAGTAATTATAATTTAAATTTATAATTTTAATTTGCCGATATGTGTGTCTTTTGTCTAAACAACTAAAAGTTGATAAACAGTCTAATATCTAATAGTTTTTAAAGAACATTAAAAAACCATGTTTTGTCGGAATTGGAACCAATAATAACTGCAACAAAAATTCCTAAAAATCCAAATTTTTGCAATATTCTTCAAAACTAATTTTATGAATAAGGACTAAAAAATCAATCAAATTGGATTCGAAAAGACCCATTGAGGCCCTCGCAGGGGCCTCAAAAACAGGCAAAGCAACAAAAACCCTACTAGTCCACCCATTCACATCGGTCATTTCACAAAATAACCAACACTTAGAAAACTCTGACCAAATCAAACCAAAAAACTATCTACTAGAAACTCCCAAAGACTTAAAACGACGTCAACCATTACTCGAACTACCCGGCGAAAGTAAAAAACCAAAACTGTATAAGAAAGACGAAAAAAATGCTGACATTGAAATGAAAATCACTAGTCAAAGTGAGAAAAGTGATAAAGTTGAGAATAAAAGCGGTGATTGTGACAAAAATAGTGTGAAAAAGTGTCATTGCTGTTGCAACTGCTCTGGGGAAAGTGAGAAGTCTTGTCGTCAGCCGGTCAAAGTGATTATTGCTCCAGCCATGATGCCGTCTATCTTTGGACCTGTACCGGGCATTCCGTACATTGTCCAGCAGGGAAAAGTTGATAAGGTCAGTCTTTGTTTGTTTATTTATATTTTTAGAGATTTTGTAGCGACCCTACAGTGTATGTTTGATTTTCTTTGTAGGTATAGAAAAGACATTGAAGAAAATTCGTGATATCGCGAAAAGAGTCCTTTTACAAATCGTAAACGGGACTGAGGAACGCGCTGAATCGACGCAGAATTTTAACATTTTAAGCATTTTAACTTTATTTATTGCAATTTTGTTTTATTAAATTGAGATACGAAAATTAATGAAACGTATGCATTGTAGATTGAAGTTTTATATCATATTAGTTTATTTGATAAAGTTGCGTTAATTTGGAATATAATGGACGCTGAATCAAGACATTTATGGCTTAAATTAGGCTTTCTTTACGATTTTTTCTTTAAAAACTCAAGGAATTTAAAGGAATTCTAAAATTCCAATAAACAAGTAAAACATTCAAAGTATCTTTTAGTAATTTTAACATTAATAAGAATTGAATGTAGCAATGTGAATTTGAGCGTCAAAGTTCCATTGCCAACGGTTTTCCTTGCAAGCTGTGTTTGTAAAATATTTATAGTAAATTACACGAAAAGAAAAATGAAAATGTGTAACTCCAACTTACAAGAAAGAGAATGGTACTATCATTATTATTTAACAAATAATTAAAATATCTTACTACTGCTGAAAATTACAGCGTCAAAAATCATGAATTTGCGTGAAAAATGTAATAGGACTCTTAATCACAGTGTGTTCCTTATGAAGTTTATTGAAAATAAGACGAACCACTGAACATTGCTACCTTTTTATAGCGAGGTTCATTTATAGAATAACATAGTGCTAGGCGAATATTTTTTTTTTCATTTTCGCGTACCTATCTCTGAGAATGAACTCAAATGTAAGCTTAGGCGATGTTATGTTTTCAAATATATTCCAAGTAAATGGAAGAGTTATTTAAATTCTTCTTCTTAATCGTGCACTCTTGTCAGAGTGGTCGTGATCATGGAAAGTCCTTAGTAGCTGCCCTTGCAATTTCTCTCCACTTGTTTCTATTAGTGGCGTTCCTCGCGCACTCCACGATTGAGCTGGATGTTACTGTCTTTATAGCATCCGTCCATCTGGTTGGTGACCGACCACGAGGACGCTGCCCTTCTATTCTCCCTTGCACCACTAATCGCTCTATTGAGTCTTCGTTGTGGATAATGTGGCCAAATATTGTGAGTGTTCTTATTTGCACAATCGAAGAAAGTCTTTGTTTGATACGAAGCTCTTTTAGTATGGATACATTGGTGCGGTGCGCAGTTATTTAAATATGGCACGCCAAAACAAAAATAAGTAAATTTACATTTAGTGGACAATGGTGCCGATTCTCTTGTGCACAAACTATCGTAAATTTAAGTTAAGTGCATCTTTCTCTTTCCATTTCTTAAAGAAAAGGACAGAAGATACATTTTAGTTTAATCCTGTCAAATTAGACAGCGCCTGATGAAAATTGACGTATATTTAGACGCCATGTTTTTAAATTGCGTCTAAATTATCTATGGAGTGTCTAAATTTGACAGGACTTGCCTAATATTTGATCTTCTGTCCTTCTCTTAATTAAAAGGAAAGAGAAAGATGCACTTAACTTAAATTTACGATAGTTTGTGCACAAGAGAATCGGCACCAATATCTACAATAATGACTTAAGGATAATTAATGGTTATTTATAAAAATGAATTAAAATTATAGAAAAAAAAATAACAATATAATAATAGAATTTGGTACTTACAAATACAAACATTTATTTACAAGTACAATTATTTTATAGATTACAGGCATCTTTATATTTGTACGATTTAAGATCTTCCGTCTATTTAGGTGTATTTTTGGTCCTGCACAACCTGCTAGGAGATGACTCTACCCATGAAAACAAACAACTTTTTGTTTCAGCCCTATCAGCCGATATTTTTATCGAGATTTCAGAGTTGGTTCCCTAATAAAAGTTGTTTGTTTTTATGAGTAGAATCATCTCCTAGCGGGTTGTGCAAGACCAAAAAATCTCCGAGTAGAATTTCGAGTAGTTGTTAAAAATGTTTAGGACGAGTAATCCATACTATTATAAATGGAAAAGTGTGTCTGTCTGTCTGTCAGTCTGTCCGTATGTTTGTCTTTATTTCACGGCGAAACGGAGCGACGAATTGACGTGATTTTTTAAGTGGAGATAGTTGAAGGGATGGAGAGTAACATAGGCTACTTTTTGTCTCTTTCTAACGCGAGCGAAGCCGCGGACAGAAGCTAGTTTGCGCATAATTTGCAATAAGAGAACCAGCACCATTGTATGAAAATCCGTTTCAATCTTGCCCACTTTTTACCTACCCGTTTCCCTCCAGGAAATGACGTAAGTAGTTGTTACCGGGATAAAACGCGGGATATCCGGAGGCTCGTAAATCCTTCAGGCTGTCAGCATTCATGTATCTTTTATAGTTTATCTTAAAGATTTATTGGTTGAAGTTAACTTGTTAACCGGTAGAAAGATTTCGGTCTTTTGGTCAAGTTGTCAGTATGTGTGATATTTTTTAAATCTTTCGAACACACGTGATTCGAGATACAATGAAATACTATAGCAGCCGGCTGTCGCTTGGTCGTCGAAAGGTTAAGTAAATGTGGGGCAGTCTTTGGGGACTGAAACAAACAGTGTAGATAACATTACATAATATTATTAATGTTAAAAAAAAAGACCCACACTTAATAAATAATTAAATATTCTGGGACAACTCACACACGGCCATTTGATCCCGAACTAAGCAGAGCTTTTACTAAGACTAGAAGGCAACTACTTTATATATATAATTCTGCTGTACGTGTGTATGTCATTGAACTCCTCCTAAAGGGCTTGACCGATTTAAATGAATTTTTCTGTATGCGTTTGAGTGGCGCCCTGGATGGTTTAGATTCACAAATCAGCCCGGCAGATGGCGCTAATTGCTTGAAAAAGCATGTGATCTCGAAAACGACCCTAACGATTTCGCTGAAATTTGATATGGGGGTTTTCGGGGACGAGAAATCGATCTAGCTCAGTCTTATGTCTGGGGAAGCGCATGTTTTCGAGTTTTAAGTTAAAATGTTTGGCGCCCAACGAAGTGGGCACGGGCCAGCTAGTACTTATATAATTTATAAATACTTACATATTATAGATAACTAGCTTTTGCCCGCGACTTCGTCCGCGTGGATTAATAGTTCCCGTTCCCGGGCGATTTCCGGGATAAAAACTATCCTATGTCCTTTCTTGGGTCCCAGACTATATCTGTACCAAACATTTAAATCAGGTCAGTAGTTTAAACGTGAAGAAAGAAGAAGATAGCAGACAGACAGAAAGACAGAAAGAGTTACTTTCGCATTTATAATATTAGTACGGATTTACACCTAGAAGCAACGAAAGGTCATAGCTCATTACAGCCACCCGGCAGCCACTCTGAACCGCACTCGCCTTATAACCGAGGTGATCCGGTGCCGCTACCTAGTTGATATAGTGAGCGGATGCCCATACAAGTCCATATAAAGAATACTAGCCGCAGGAGGCGAGTCGGTGCGGAGTGGCTGCCGGGTGGCTGTAATGAGCTATGACTTTTACTCTTCACAAAGAACACACCCTGCAAGTTTCATGTCTCTAGGAGCAGCGGTTTGTGTGCGTTGATATATCACCCGCTCAGTTAGTCCACCAGTTTACTATTTTATTATATAAAATTCTCGTGTCACAATGTTAGTTACCTTACTTCTCCGAAACGGCTTTACCGGTTTTTACTAAATTTTATAAGTATGCATATTCAGTAGACGTATGAGAATCCGCTACTATCTAATTATTATACCCCTAAGTGATAAGTTTCCCTATCCAAGCAGTTTTTCTCTGGAACGCGCTTCCTCAGAATATCAGGATGGCCACCAGTCTGTTTACATTTAAAGTAAAAGCTCGAGATCATTTACTCAAGGAGTTGGCAGACTCATCTCACTCTTAATGTATTGTACATGTACTTATTTTTATCTCTCTCTACTCTGTATAAATAGTATGTATGTATATATTTATTTATATATTTATGTATATATGTATATATTTATGTATTTAAGTAACAATTTCATTGATTTATTTGATTCCTGTAACTTTTCTGTTTTGTATTTGTATTTGTATTTGTATTTATTTGGATCTCCAACAAAGATTACACCTTACATGCTAAAAATAAAACATAAACAGATACAAATCCTTGTGCATCCTCAATTATAGGAGACCACAACTTGCATTAAGATCAAACAATCAATTTAGTAGTATGTGGAAATAAAGTTTAAAATTTAAAAACCAAATAACAAAAATTAAAAATTACAATTATAACAAAAATATTGAATTAAACAGTAGGGAGGTAGGTCAACACTTACTCAATATTGAGATTAGTGTGTAACAGCAACTTAAATTTACTTAGGCTGTTGGAGAAAATGTCTATATCGTTGGCAGAACATGATAGTGAGTTGTATTGATTGGTCATCCTTACAATTGGCGAGTGTTTACCTAGATTTGTTCTGTGTTGAGGGGCTTTTAGTAAAGGGCCGGGATAGCGAGGAATACGCGAAGGGACGTTAATGCATAATTTGCTAAGAAGGTCTGGACAGTCAATGCCATTGTTAAATAATTTAAACAGGAAAATCATGTCGGAGATAGTGCGGCGAGATTTTAAATCTTTAAGTTTGAAGTGGTTTAGTCTATGTTCGTAAGATTTACAATTTCTAACTTTAAACCTAAACGCTAGATGACGGACAAGTCTCTTTTGAACCCTTTGTGGACTTGGTACGAAGGATTCCACACCGTGCTGCAATATTCAAGTTGGCTTCGTACGTAACTGTTAAATAAAAGTAATGTAGTGGATGGTTTTTTAAATTCTTTTGAAGATCTCAAAATAAAGCCAAGAGCTCGGTAAGCTGAATTAAGCATTTGGTCTATATGATTTATAAAATTAAGTTTACTATCCAAATATACTCCTAAGTCACGAATAACTGTTACTTCTGTCAGTGTGTTTCCCTGAATATTATAGACAGATTCGACTTTATTGTGTTTTCTAGTAAATTTAATATGAAAACATTTAGTACAATTCAAGTACATTTTATTGTTGGTACACCATTGACTCAGACTATCTATATCAGTTTGTAATAGCTGTGTATCGAAATTATTAAAAATTACACGGGTCAGTTTTAAGTCATCAGCAAAAAGGTATGGTGTGGAGTATTTAAATATGTCTGATATGTCGTTAATAAATATATTAAAAAATAACGGCCCTAGATTGGACCCCTGAGGTACACCGGATGTTGCTATGTAGGGATTTGACTCATTACAGTCTACAACCACTGAAGAAGTCCTGTTTTCGAGGTAAGTTCTGCACCAGCTCAGGGTGACACCAGTTATTCCCAACGACTGGAGCTTATTTAACAGCAATTTATGATTTACTTTGTCGAAGGCCTTCGAAAAGTCGGTGTACACTGCATCAACTTGAAGACCTTTATCTACTGCGGATGTTAGTTCAGTGACATAATTAACAAGATTTGTGTTTGTAGATTTTTTAACCATGAAACCGTGCTGATTAGTGGATATTAATTGTTTAATGTGGTCGTGCAATACTGGGTACACTAGTGATTCAAAGACCTTAGACAATGTACATAGTATGGAGATGGGTCGATAATTGGATATCACCTCCCGTTTCCCATTTTTGTGAATAGGTACTATTCTAGCTTTTTTCCATTTTTTTGGAAAAACCCCAGATTTTAGCGAAGTATTATAAATATTCGCTAGTGGATAAGACAAATACTCGGCACATCTTGACCAAAATATTGGAGGCACATTGTCAGGTCCAGCACCTTTAGATATGTCGAGTCCTGAAAGTTTCTTAAAAACTGCTTCAGGAAGAATTGAAAAGTCATCGATAGGTAAAACCGGAACCGAGGCGGAAGGTAAATTATTAAGGAAATTATTGTGATTTTCATAAGGTGGATCATATACGGAGGAGAACTGTTCTGCAAATAAATTTGAAATGGCATTACTACCGCAGGCTTTGACATTGCCGAGAGTCATTTCTGGTGGGTAAGAAGAATTGCTTTTTCGGAGGTTTTTAATATGTGACCAGAAGATTTTAGGGTGATACTTTATTTTATTCTCAATTTCGTTTATGTAGGTGCTATAACATTTTTGGGTAAGAATTTGGCAGTCTTTTCTTATGTAATTAAATTCTAATATGTCCATTGGATTGTTGTATTTTTTTATCTTGTTATGAAGTTTGAGTTTCACTTTAAGTAGCTTTTTTAATTGATGGGAATACCATGGCGGATATTTGCCTCGTGTAAATTGTGTTACAGGCACATGTATTTTTATAGTTTCGTCGATTAAATCATAAAATCTCTCCAATTTGTCATTGACGCCATCACCTTCACTGAATTCTTTGGTCCAATCGACATGTTTGAGAGATTTATTTATAGCTTCGTAGTCTGCTTTATGAAAGTTGGGTTTACTCGCAGGTTTTAAGTAAGTTTTAGTAAACGTATGAAAAGTTATTGTTAAATCTAAAGCCGGGTGGTACTTATCTAGTTCCCTTATAGGGTCAAGGCAGCTATTTATTTCCGTATTTTCAACATCTGAGAGCACCAAGTCTAACGTCTTATTTTGAAAATTTTTTATCCAGTTTAGCTGTTTTAAACCATTAAGCGCTAAGAAGTCGAGCAGTAAATTTTTAAGGTTTCCCGTGCTAGAAGTTGATGGTATGCAAGATTCAGTAGTAGTCTCATGTATCCAATCAATACAACCCAAATTAAAATCGCCGACAATTAATGTTGAGGAGTCGCTATTAGTTGTAATGACCGAATTGCAATTATCAATAAAGTATTCGAAAACTTCACTATTTACAGGTGGTGGCAGGTATACAGCACACATCTTTAAGGATTGAGAAGTATTGGAGTTGGTTTTAATCATAATCCATAAATCTTCACAGTTACTTTCCCAGCCTGTCATGCGACATGAAAATAATTTATTAGTTACCGCAATGAGAACTCCACCGCCTGTTTTTTTGTGATTATTCAAGCTTGAAGTTTCACGGTCTCTTCTATATACAGAATAAGAATCATCAAAAAGTTCAGAATCAAAAATACTCTCGCAAAGCCAAGTCTCTGTTAAGACGAATACATCATAATCACTGTCATGTATGTGTTGACGAACCTCAGATAAATTGCTACGAAGACCTCTGGTATTTTGATAATAACATTTTAAAGAATAGAATTTTATAAAGTTTAGGCTTTTGAACATTCTTAAAAATAAAGTTAATAAGTAAATAATAATGACACAAAAAAAAAGAAACAATAATACAGTACTAGGAAGAACTATGTTAATGACTTTAGCTTTTCAAAGTCTTCTATAACCACATTTTGTGCAGTTTCATCCTTCTTCAAGAAAACTCTCCCATTGCGAACCCATACGAATCTGTATCCTAGCTCCTTGGCACGAACTCTTGTCGCCGCATGAAGAGCCTTGTTCTCAGGAGATAGGTGTTCAACGACGAATATCGGCACTGGTTTTTCGTTAGCTATGCCAAGGTGACTTGAATTTAGTTTATTTTTCGAATTTGCTTTGTTGAATTGAATTGATGCTGCAAGGAACGAATCTCTTAGTCGCGGGCTATTGAACTTGACAAGAATGGACCTCGGTCTTGGGCTGCGCGTGTCTTTTTTGGCGACCCTTGTACAAAGTTGAATGTCCGTATCCTTAATATCGCATTTAATTACTTTGCCTAACTGAGAAATAGTGCTAATCAAATTCTCTGACCTGTGTTCCGGTACACATTGCAGTTCGATGTTATTCGAACGAGCGTGTTGTTCTAAAAAGTTCATTCGTTTTGTTACGTCCTTGAGAGAATTTTGAAGAACACAATTTTCTTTCTCGAGCTTGTGTATTTTAGCGGTCTTATCTTCTAATGTTATCTTAATTTCTTCGTATTTTTCGTTAAAAAACGACAGGGACTGCTTGAATTCCGAGATCATATTGTTAATTACGCTAAATTGTTCATGAATTAATCCTGCGATTGTATCCTGTAATGCTTGATTAATTTCTTGCCTTATCATCTCTCTAAGAGAACCTGTTGTAATATCTGCCAGTAGCGTGTCATTAACACGGTCAGGTGAATGGCATATAGGTGGTTTATTGCGTAGAGTGACATTCGTGCTGTCAACAGGGGATGATTGAGTCACTGGACTAGATTGCCGGGCGGGTCTAATAGGTGTGTTGGTGTTATCAAGTTTGGGCTGTTTGCTTAGACACCCAGGACATTTCCAAGCATTTTTAGTATCAGCATGCATTGTTTTAAACCTCTTCTCTGATATATTAGCGCACAATAAATCATACCAGTTATTGCAAAGAAAGCATCGCAAACCTTTCCCAGCCTTAAAGTCTTTGGGATATTATAAATTGCATATCAAATAAATAATCACCTATCAATACATACTCATCATTTATATTCTTTTTTACATCAAATAACTTACTTCACTACAAATAAACTAAATGTTTAACAAAACTCAAACTGCAGATAATTCGAAATTATACATCAATATGACATTACTTTTTTTCTCATAATGCAATACAGTTAAATTTATTTTTGTACAAAAATACTACATACATAGCATAAATACTGACTGCACAGCAAAATTTCCATGTTTCATAGCAAAATAACTATCCCAGTCGCATATTAACCAGTAAGTACAACAAAACCTGTTAATCATATTTGTCTTAATTTTCAAGAAGCCATGCTCAGCAAATTTTATAATTATTACAACAAAAAAATCCTGTCACATTGCATTATTTTTAAAAGCAGAACAAATTAACTGAAAAAGGTACGCGGCTTCGCGCGCTTTTTCGTCACTGGAGTGCAGAGTGGAGCGAGCGAGTAAGATAGAGATAGAAATGGTTGGTTAGGTTAGGTTAGAACTGTGACCACACAACGCGCGAAGGCGAGCGAGCGCAGCGAGCGTGCCGCGGTAGCGGCCGCCGAGCGCCAGATATCCTCTTTTGCCAAGCAAACAATTTAGTTTCTTTGCTCTGTTTTAGAATAATTGGTGATCTATTTTAATTAGTTTGCTTAAATACTTATTACTAAAAACCTATTATAGTACATACAAAAACATTTATTTGGTACTAGACCCTACCTATATCTCCATGATTTTAAGTGATTTATTGTGGAATTTTAAGTTCGTGGCGCCACCTGCAGAAGCTAAAAATGTGCCTATTGGGCAAAAAAGGAAGCGTGGACGCCCCGCGAAAGCAAGATCCGCTTTAATTATTCAATAAATTACAATTTTGTATCAAATTTTATATTTTTTTTGCTGATCTCATTATGTGGTAATTAATAAATAATAAGACGACTGTGACTAATAAAATGCTGTTTTATTTAGAAAAACTACTGAAAATAATATAAAAATAGAAGCTATATTTAAAAGAAAAAGAGTTAACATGTATAATGTGCATTAAGATTATTAGCTGTGCATTGATTAAAAAGCTTTTGCTTTAGGGAAAATCGCTGTACGCTGCGAAAATAAATTGTAGTGTGTTTAGTGATATTTTGAGTTGAATATTTTGCTGTGCAATCAGTAATTTTGATGGGAATTCGGAATCTTATTGCCTAGAAAAAGGATATTTTTTGATTTGCGTTTAAATACCACCCAAAGTCTTTTATACAGCCAGCGCAATTTATTGTTGACATTCTTAATGCGTGCGTGGGTACGTTGAAATAATTTTTAAATTAGGCAATATAAAGCGCTTACAGCGATTAAAGCAGGATGCGTCTAACAGTGAATAAAAATAGTAGCGCTGTTTAAAGTATTAAGCTTCATACAAACTGCGAATGATGTTCTTGGCAAGAAGGTCGTAAGCGCCGTGGGATGCGCGTCGCTTACGCGTTTCGGTCGGTGCGGGATAACGTTCACTCAAACACTTTGTTTATGTTGCAAACTTTTTGTTAAAATCCAAATATCACTGATAAATACTGGTTGTAATGGCTTATTATTTTGACACTGAGTTAATAAACGTTAATTATTTAGTTTCTGCTCAGAATTTAAGTTAAAACAACACTTTAAACCATATTTTCTATTTTTTTCCGGGAGCAAACGGTTACGGACTGTTTGAATTGAAGCGCTCGAAGAGTTTTTTTGTATACTGTTTTACCATGTTTTGTCTCTGCATCATCCTAAAGTAGACTGGTAGAAAATGCCTAAGGCATTAAGTCCGCCTATGTACTGTGTTCGTACATTAAGTTCAATAAATAAATAAATAAGGGTTGTTCACCCTTAACATTTTTAATGCGGGAGAAACCACCGGAGGCAGCTAGTTTTAAAATAGTTGTAAGATTGCGGCAGCCGGCAGTCGCTTGGTCGTCGAAAGGTTAATATCGTTATATGGATAAATGTAAAGCTAATAAATAAAAAACAAAAATCCCTACTTAACCCTACAAAAACTCCAAACATTAAATAGGTAGCTAGAAACCCCAACAGTATGTATTGTATGTAAATGCGATACCAGATATATTGCACAACGCTCCGTTTGTATGAGCAATAAATTGTTGCGGATCCCTAATTTTATTCATGGACTTTTTCCGCAGCGTTTCCCACCCTTGTGTATGTTATAGTAAGTTGAAGAAGATAGGGAAAAAATGGTGATAGAAAATACAATAAGTATGTACTACTTAACTGTATAAAAATACTAGCTTTTGCCCGCGGCTTCTCTCGCGTTAGAAAGAGACAAAAAGTAGCCTATGTTACTCTCCATCCCTTCAACTATCTCCACTTAAAAAATCACGTTAATTCATCGCTCCGTTTTGCCGTGAAAGAAAGACAAACATATAGACAGACAGACAGACAGACACACTTTCCCATTTATAATATTAGTATGGATAATTAAGCCGAACACACGTGATTCGAGACACATACAAACACAATAGCAGCGCGACAGGCGGCTGTCGCTTGGTATTATGGAACCAACTCTGAAATAGCGATAAAAAGATCAGCTGTTTCTAACAAAAGTTCAATGCCCTCCGACCATAATGTATGAGGCAGCTGAAATTTTTTTCGAGATTCAGAGTTGGTCCAATAACAAAAGTTGTTTGTTTTAATGGGTAGAATCATCTCCAAGCGGGTGGTGCAGGACCAAAAATACACCTGGTACACACTTGAAAAGTATAACCCTCCTTTTGGCATTCGGGTAAAAAGCTCATGATTCAATTACAAGGAGTAAGCAATAAATTTTAGCTAGCTTAAATAGTCTTTGGCTAAGTGACTTACTGTGTTAGTAAGAAAAGTGATAGATTTATGTGACAGCGCCCCCTAGCGGGCATTTAAAACAATGTGTTATTGGCAATCCTGGTTGAATAAGTTAACTTATTCAACCAGGATTCTCTTATTCACAAACTATCCTTAATTTGAGTTCGTCTTTCTCTATCAATTTCATTAAGAAAAGGACAGAAGATACATATTCGTTCAGTCCTGTCAAAATAGACAGCGTATGAAGAAAATTGGCAAATTTTTAGTCACCATGTTTTTAATTGCGTCAACATTGGTGCCGATTCTCTTATTCACAAACTAACGTAAATTTCAGTTATGTGCATCTTTATCTTTCCATTTAATTAAGAAAAGGACAGAAGATAAAATATTAGTTAAGTCCTGTCAAATTTTGTAAGGTGAGGTCAGCTAAACCTGGTTTTGTATAGCTTGATGTGGCCGTGTTACCGAAAAAGGGCACAACTAACACTTTTTGTCAAAATGAGTTATATATATATTCGGAATCAGGAAAAAAAGGCCTATCTGCCTGATTTTTAGGGTTCCGTACCTCAAAAGGAAAAAACGGAACCCTTATAGGATCACTTTGTTGTACGTCTGTCCGTCCGTCCGTCCGTCTGTCAAGACCCTTTTTCTCAGAAACGCGTCGAGATATCAAGCTGAAATTAATATCACATACTCAGGTCTGCTATCTCTCAAAGCAGTGAAAATATCAAGTTTCTAAATCAACGCAATAAAAAGATACGGCGGTTTACATTGCATATTTAGACATTTGCAAGGGAATCAAAACCTATAGGGTACTTCCAATTGACCAAGAATCATGAAATTTGGCAAGAAGCAAGGTCATGTAGCACAAGTAAAGGAAAAACTCCGAAAACCGTCAATTTGTAGTTAGTTCACATCAGGCGTCCGTCTGTCTGTCTGTCTGTCAAGAACCTTTTTCTCAAGAACGCGTCGAGGTTTCAAGCTGAAATTAATATCACATACTCAAATCTGCTATTTCCCAAAGCAGTGAAGAAATCAAGTTTCTGAATCAACGCAATAAAAAGATACGGTGGTTTATATTGCATTTTTAGACATTTTCGAGGGAATCAAAACTCAAAACCTATAGGGTTCTTCCCATTGACCTAGAATCGTGAAATTTGGCAAGAAGCAAGGTCATGTAGCACAGGTAAAGGGAAAACTCCGAAAACCGTAAATTTGTAGTTATTTCACAAAAAAACAAATTAACGGAACCCTCGTTGCGCGAGTCCAACTCGCACTTGACCGGTTTTTTTGTGGATTTTTAGCTACAAAATAAACAGAGATAGCATAAGCTTAAAGGGCACAACTGCATCATTTTTTAAGTTTTATTACAATAAAAAGGCATATTGTGAGATGTGACTTTTATTTCACCTTTTCATTATTGATATATTTAATGGAAAGGGCATAACTGACGTATGTCAAATATAAAAGGCTTATGTGGCAATTGTGCTTATTTTTTATACGAACACTTCAGCAATTAATGTAGAAAGAAAAGTCACAACTGGCAGTTATGCCCTTTCTATTTAACCCTACGCTTATAAATGTTATATAAAAAAGGCCCATTGGCGTTTGTGCCTTTACTACTAAACATTTCTGAACGAAGATGAAGTGAGGGGGGTAAGGTATGCAGGGAATGCCGTCAGTTGTGCCTGTTGTACATCTCAATTTTCTCAACATTTGTAAAATGTTAGTTGTGCCTTTTCTAATAACGACGGCAGCATAGCAAATGGAATTTTCCCTGAACCTTTCAAAAAGGTTATTGTTTTTGTTAGCTTAGCTGTTAAATTTCTGTGCATGCTGTGGTCTCCTATAAGTGAAGGAGTACACCAACTAAATACCTAGTTTAAGTTTATATATTGTAACGTTTACTTCTTTGTTGGAGATCCTAAATAAATAAATAAATAAATAAAAAGGCCCTGATCCACCCGATCTATAAGAGCGGGAACAGGGACTGTGCGAACAACTATAGACCGATCTCTGTTCTTTCAGCTATTTCTAAGGTTATGGAAAGACTGATTAATGGTCGCCTACTGAGTTTCTTAGAGAAAAATAAAATCCCACCAAAAACAGTATAAAATGAATAAATAAATAAATGAATAAATGATTTATTTTTGTAAATAGGTAATAAATTACACTTTTACACGTCATTTTTTTTCTTTTTTTTTATCGAACGATGGGGTCGGTGTTTCCTAGCTGGACTACTCTGAGAAGAAACATCCGAAACAAACTCAGAGGTCAAAGTCTCTTTTAAAGTCCATACAATATTGTATTGGTCAAAATATGCGAGGACCATGAAGGTAAACTGAAGGGATCTCTTGATGAGAGAAGCACACAGATTTGAGTGGACCTGTCCAAACAGTGCAAGCATTTGTCATAAGTCGTTAAGCTCAACTAAAAAACACGTAAGGAGCTCAACGTCTTGACGAACAATACCAAAGTAAGGACATTCGGGTAGGCCGCATTAAGTACTCAAACCGTCAGTCATTATAAAACATACTAGCAATCAAGCAACTTGGCCATGAGCACAAGTTGCAGATACAGTCGAATCTAAGGACATCATTTTGTAACTAATTGGAATGAAGATCACCATAGAATAAACATACCGAACAATGCATGTGCAGTTCACTGGTCTTGGATGGGACTGACTGTCAGTAATTTAATAATAATTGAAGAGACTAAAAGAATTTTATTCTGTGAACTTTTTGTTTAACTTTCAACCCCTCCAAATATGCTGTTTTGTATTTCTATCTCATTATGCTCATGGCCAAGTCATTATTATAATAATGTAGAAAACAAAACTATTGATATAATCACAAAATATTGATTTATTATTACAAAATAAGTTGAACAGGACTTGGCTTCTATGCGATCTCAAAACTTTTTACGATAGTAGAAGTGCGTAGAGAGTTAGCTTATTTCTACATGTACTGTTTTTGGTGGGATCTCATTTATGCCTAATTTTTAAATAAGGGAGATTTTGAAGTGATATTTTTAGTAAACAATTCTGTTTTTGTTTTGTTGAGTTCTTCAATTATTGATATAATTAATAAGTGATAGATAGTAGGTAATTTTGAGTTTGTGTAAACTTTTTGAAATAAATGTTTTATTTTCTTACAACTGCCTTATTTTATTTCTTATACAATGACATTTATCAGCCTCTTTTAAAATATACAATCCCACTGCGAAGACACATTTACCTATGTATTTATTTTAATTATTTACAATGAAAAGGCACAATTGAGTAAATATGCCTTTTTATCGTAAAATTTTAAATTTTTACTCAAAATTTTACATTGAAAAGGCATATTTGGTTATATGTGCCTTTTAAACATAATATTGCTCTTTTCATGTTATTTTTTATGTTAAGTTAAAAAGAAATATGCTAATTATTAAATATATCCATTAAAATTAAAAATATAATATTGCTATCTTTGTATACATACTAAAAAAACGTAATTTTTTACATTTACACAATTTCGAAAAACACATTTTAAACGTGCTTTTTTTAACAAAATTAAAAAAATATTTAAATCTCAATTTTCTCAACATTTGTAAAATGTTAGTTGTGCCTTTTCTAATAACGACGGCAGGTTGCCGTGTGTACCAATCACCCTTTAATTATGTATAGATAGTTTATAATAAATTATATATTTTATTATAATTTTTGGCTTTTATAAAACATCATTAAAACTCATTATACCAGATGGCTCGATTTGGAAGTTTAGGAGTGTACTTGATATTTATATAAATTTTCTCAACGCGAAATCTTTCTCAAATAAATTCATCTTAAAGCCCTTCTTTGACTTATAACCACTTTATAACTATATTTTGACATTTATATGTTCATAACAGCCCGTATATATTCGGCGCACGTAATTCGCGCGACTATAAAGGGTGCTCATGCACCTGTGAAGTATACAGGATGTTGCTTTTTTATTAAACGAAAAAAGGCTTGTGTTGAACGCCTACCAAGAAAGTGATACGTATTGGTAATAGAAATAAATTGAAAATGCCTGCCTGATTGGATAAATTCTTACCAAGCTGTGTTTATTAAAGTATTCTAGAAATAAACATATTTTTCTTTTTGTTTTAATTTGACGAATTCTGATTTTGACGTTATGTGATCACAGTTTTAACCTAAGTTAGCCTAACTCTTGGCATAATGTTTTAACTATTTATCATTAATCCATTTAGTAAGGCAAAAAGATTATACTGGTGAGATACATAGATTGTTTTTTATTTAGGGATAGTCATTAACATCACATTAATTAATTCAGCCTTTAAAATTTCGACGACCAAGCGACAGCCGGCTGTCGCGGTGCTATTGTCTTTCTATTGTGTCTCGAATCACGTGTGTTCAAAAGTTTTATATATTTAATTACTGTAGAATTATGACCGCATCAATATTTTGACCATTCAATTAGAGTGAATAACTACGGTATTCTTTTGATAAGATAAGCACACATATTATTTTACTAGCTTTTGCCCGCGACTTCGCTCGCGTTAGAAAGAGACAAAAAGTAGCCTAATGCTACTCTCCATCCCTTCAACTATCTCCACTGAAAAAATCACGTCAATTCATCGCTCCGTTTTGCCGTGAAAGAAAGACAAACAGACAGACAGACAGACACACTTTCCTATTTATAATATTAGTATGGATTTTGTAATCATGGTGACTTTTTGAGACACCCTGTATATAGCGGTGTAACTGAACAACTCAAAAGACGTTTTACGCGCCATTTTATTGCGAGTACGTGGGAGCACCCTGTATCACGCTGAGCTCTTCCTGGGATCAGCAGAGCTTATAGTGTACTGTGGTAGGTGATACGTGTTGAGGTAAATTAAGGAAAAATATGGTTTGGAAAACTCATTTTTATAAATTTTAGTTATGTGTGTAAGTTTTTCACAATTATTTATTTTAAAATAATAAAAAAGCTTTTTTTTTAAAAAAAGATAACCGACTTCAAAAACTAAAAGCTCAAAAATAACTATTTCGGAAGTCGGTGGCAACACAAATCGACCGGCAGAAGAGAAGCCACCGACTTCCGAAATAGTTATTTTTGAGCTTTTAGTTTTTGAAGTCAGTTATCTTTTTTTTTTTTAAATTTTATTTTTTACTTTTTAGTTAGAGTCTCAGTGTCTGACTACGTTTTAGGGTAGCTCTCAAAATAAACTTATAATCTTATAAAAATCTACAATCCAAGAAAGCAAAACGCGATCTATGCGGGCAACGTCACGGGATATCTATTAGTGTTATATACTAAAACCTTCCCCAGAATGTAACAAACACTTTGCTGAAAACCGCATCAAAATCGGTTCAGCCAAACGCGAGATAATCGCGGACAAACATACTTACATACATACATACAGGTCGAACAGAGAACCTACTTTTTTTTGAAGTCGGTTAACTACTTTTTTTTGAAGTCGGTTAACTACTTTTTTTTGAAGTCGGTTAACTACTTTTTTTTGAAGTCGGTTAAAAATAATATACGATGTTAATATATAGGTGTAATACTAGCTGCCTTTTAAAGCTTTGCTCGCCTATGTTCAAAAACTCATTTACTAATAAATTCCATTAGTCGTTGAATTTTTTAGTCTCCTAAAAATCCCTATTGGTACAACAACAGGGACCAATAGGGTTTTTTTGCTGATTGGGATATCATCAATTAATAAAAAAATATAATGATAAAGAGCATCAAAGTTCCGGAGTGAGGGCTCATGACGTCACTGTTTAGTATAAAATATACACCTACCGCATAGGCGTCATTTTTAGTTTACGAGAAAAAAGTAAAAATACGTGTTCAAATTTTTTTGTTAATCTCGGATTAATAAATCGGAAGTCGGTGGTTTTGTGTAAGTTACTGATAAGTGTAATATCGTTTTTATCTATACTTCTGTACTAATATTATAAAGAGGTAAAATTTGTAAGTTTCTAAGTTTGTAAGTTTCTAAGTTTGTAAGTTTCTAAGTTTGTATGTAGGGGGTAATCTCTGGAACTACTGGTCCGATTTGAAAAATTCTTTCAGTGTTAGATAGCCCATTTATCGAGGAATGCTATAGGCTATATACCATCACGCTACGACCCACGGGAGCGGAGCAGTAACGAAAAATGCGGGTGAAACCGCAAGGGACAGCTAGTCCCAAATAAAATGAAACTGAATAAAATTAAAATAAATAATAAAACATCTTAATTTCAACAAATAGGCAGTTTATTAAGGCGCTGTCCATAGCGTACACCTTGTAAAACGTCTAGATTTTCGTCGCGAAGTTAGCCGTATCTATACATACCACAAGCCAGAAAAAAATACAGTGTATAGTCTAATATATAAAGAAAAGACTTACACAAAAACAATTTGCAAAAGTGGTCTAGAACGACGAAAAAAAAATGTTCAAATAGACCCCTGAAAAAAAATTTTCGTCTCGAAGTTCTCAATTTTTTCAGCGACAACCACCATATTTTTTATATCTATAACAAAGAAAATTTAATAAACTAAAGACATATCTAAAAATTTTAATACACAGAACTGTATCTTTTTAAATATTTAATTAAAACTGCAAAATGATTTACATTTTTGCGGACATGCTATTCAAGTAAAATGAAACGCCAAAATATTTTCGACCTTATTTCTATTAATTCGATGCACTACTGTCGTACATTGTGTCAAGCTTGTGTCAGTCCACGCCCAGTCGGCAGCTAGCCGTTGCTACGAGAGGTCACGTCCGATTTTTACACATTTGGTCCATTATTATTTCGCGCTTTGTTTATTTTTTTGATTCTTTGTTTTTGATTTTAGTAATTTACTTATAGTGATTCGTGTTTCTAAGCAATGGGAAATAAAAGAAATAAAGAGTTGCAACGGATTTGTACAAGAAAACGACGTAATAAAAGTAAAAAATAAAGTATACAAGTAAGTATTCCTTTTTTTTATACCCATTATGGCATTATTAGTATCAATATATTATGAAACTCATTTATCTTTTGGTAATTCGTAAAAAATAGGCAAACAAAATACATCAAAATAAAAACCAATTTTTGTCTACAGATAGACCAACTTATCTGTGAACTGAAGGAGGGCGACACTGTCAATACAGCGTTGCTAAGAGAAAGAGACAGAGTATACTCAAATGAAGTCAAATGTATGACTGAAATGTCATGTCAGCCGTAGTTCCAATTTTAGCCATTTCACAAATAAGTTGGTAAAACAGTAGCTGCGGCTATGGGGCGCTAATATGCTGCACGCTCCGCGTGCGGCGTACGAACAACGACGAGGCCTAAAATGGCGCTTCGGTAGACCGACGTACTCGAAATTAGTATTATATTGTTTCTATACTTATTTTTTGTGCCCGTTTACTTTGTGATATTATTTTGTAAGCTATGTTTTTGTGAACATAAATTATTTTTGCAAATCTACATTATGAAAATTAAATTAGTTCAAAAACTGTTTTATTTTATTGGTTTCATTGTTATAAAAGAATTATCTGTGCCAATGTAAAAATCGTGCTTTTTATATTTAATTACAGAGAACTCAAGAATTTTCAACTCAATAGGTCTGAAACATCCCTATCACTTCTAACTGCAGTTAATCCAACCGCGACAAATAAAGGAACCATTGAAGAACAAAATTACGAGTATGTGTCATCAAAGTAAAATAATCAACGGGTTTTTTATTGAACTGCCCCCTTACCATGACGTTTGACACGTTGTCAGCGTTAGACACGTTGTCTAGCGCCGTCTCTTTTCCACTGAAAGTAATATCAAAGTATTACCAGGCGTCCGTCACTCGCTCAAGGCCACGCGTTTTATGCCTACCGCTTCGCGTACCGTCGACGGTACAACGAACACCGGGCTGTCACGCGCCCGGCTGTGTGCTCGCGCGTCACGGGTACAGCGCTGACTATCAAAATGCCGAAACCACGTAATTATTGTGTGATTATTGTGCCATTCCCCTGTTTCCCAATTCTCCTGTTTCCCTTTTGATTATTTATTAAAATTATTCACGCGGTTTTGAATACGACACTAAAATATAATAATCGGGAATTCAAGGGACGAAAAATATGCATCAGTCATTTTATTAAACTAAAAAATATTTGATCAACAAATAAAAAAAATATTGTTTTTCTAAAACATTCGTTTTATTACCATTATCATCATACGTATAACCCTAGCACATTTACTAGATGGCACGCACACACGTTAGTCGCGCGGCGGGCAAAAGAATCTCAACTCTCTTTGTGCGTACTTATGGTACATTTTTCCTCGCTGCAAACAGCTGGTATTATTATTATAATTTTGTAGGCTATTATAGCGTAGGTATTTTCGTTTTTGTATTGGAGTGAAGTATCTGTTACGTAGTAACTATTTATTAATCTGTGGTATTACTGCTATAAGGGCTTGTGGTAGGCCCCCTGGTCATTGTGATACAACTTTTATAATAAGACCAAGTCCGAAATAGTTACATTTCGACGAGTCATCTCACGTGATGATGTCATAATAGTTTCAGCACCCCACACATCAAATAAGCATTTTTATACATGGTACATGAAGTTGCCTCTGAAGTTGGTAGTACCAGTAACTCTTTTTGTTGATACTGAAAATACCATTATTTTTGTCGTATCTCCATATAATCCATACTAATATTATAAATGGGAAAGTGTGTCTGTCTGTCTGTCTGTCTGTTTGTCTTTCTTTCACGGCAAAACGAAGCGACGGATTGACGTGATTTTTTAAGTGGAGATAGTTGAAGGGATGGAGAGTAACATAGGCTACTTTTTGTCTCTCACTAACGCGAGCGAAGCCGCGGGCAGAAGCTTGTATGCTCTAAAAGAGAACAAAATTCCATTATTATTTGAATTTTGTTCTCTTTTAGGGCATTATCCAGACCGTTTTTGAAAGCCACTTTAGACATTTGACTTCGAATACTGTGTCTTGGCCTATCAAACCATCCGGCGTGGCGCCAATAAAAGGATATTCGTGGTCTACAAATAAACCTCAAGGATCAATGATAACATTTTCTTGGATAAGTTGCTACAAAGCGAGTTGTTCATTTTCTACGCCATGTGCAATTGCCGTTACATTGCTGAGATTGAATTTATACTAGGTGTATTTTTGGTCTTGCTCAACCTGCTAGGAGATGTTTCTACTCAAAAAAACCAACAACTTTTATTATAGAACCAACTCTGATATGTCGAAAAAAATTATCACCTGTTTCATACATTGTGGTTGGGACGGCATTGAACTTTTCTTAGAAACAGCTGATATTTTTTTCGCGATTTCAGACTTGGTTCTATAATAAAAGTTGTTTGTTTTCAAGGGTAGATCATTTCCTAGCAGGGTGAGCAAGACCAAAAATACACCTATAGTCTGTTTTTTTTTTAACAAACGAGTACCAAAAATTTTTCTGCATTTTTATTGGTCCACATAATCAGCATAAGTGTTATCATTAGTGTTAAAAGCATTGGCTCCGCCTCGACTAATTTCCCATCTATCTCTGTCCAATACCGGAAATATAAAAGAGATATACTTAGTACTCGTTTGTTAAAAAAAAATAGACTACAGTATAAAAGTATTGCACCAAGTTGGCTATCTATCTATCTTTTGTTGAGAGATCAGAAATATGCACGGTCCTATCTGTAATGAACGAAAACATACAGCAAGAAAGCTGTAACAGACAGCTAAATTTTGACTAAATGTATAAGGATCTCATTAGTGTCTAATGCTGTCTAATGAGTTAATCATAATCATTATTCACCTACAATGGTCCTGCCGGGGTTGCGGAATGTTTATAAAATAGTTACCGTGACCCTGGAACATAAAGGGCAATCGAAGGAACATTAGTGGGTTTTAGGCAGTAAAAGTCTGACACGCCCCCGCCGCACCCAGGACGGGAGCTGTCATTTGATGATTTCCCACTCACAAAAAAAAAAAACACCTACAATATTCCCACTTATCTTTGTATTTCTTTTTTCAAATAGGAAATTATTTGATTTTTAACCGACTTAAAAAAATTAGGAGGTTCATTTCGTCTGTATGTTTTTTTTTGTATGTTTGTTACGCGATATCTCCGTCAATTGTAAACAGATTTTGAGGGTTCTTTTTAGGGTTCCGTAGTCAACTAGGAACCCTTATAGTTTCGCCATGTCTGTCTGTCTGTCCGTCCGTCCTCGCTTAATCTCTGTGACCGTTATCACTAGAAAGCTGAAATTTGGTACCAATATGTATATCAATCACGCCGACAAAGTGGTAAAATAAAAATTGTAAAAAAACGTTTTATTAGGGTAGCCCCCCTATATGTAAAGAGGGAAGTATTTTTTTTTAAATTTAACCCTTACGTGTGATATATTGTTAGATAGGTATTTAAAAATGAATAGGGGTTTACAAAAATCATTTTTTGATAATGTCAATAATTTTGGAAATAATCGCTCCAAAAGAAAAAATCAAAGCGTCCCCCCCCCTCTAACTTTTGATCCGTAGGTTTAAAAAATATGAAAAAAATCTGGAAAGTAGAACTTTATAAGGACTTTCTAGGAAAATTATTTCGAACTTGATAGAAAGAACAGTTTTTGTACAAAAAAGACAAAAAGGTTGTACAAAATAATTTCTGCGTACTTAGTATGTCAACGTAACAAAAGCCTTTTTTTAAACTTATAAGTGGGAACACTTATTGTGACGGTCGGGAAACTACGGAACCCTACATTGAGCGTGGCCCGACACGCTCTTGGCCGGTTTTTTGTTTGATAAGTTATGATGCAGTGGTAGTCCCATATAAAGGACATGTTATGAAATGGGCTTAAAATAATTTTGTTTTTGAACAACTATCATGTGCGGTTTTTCTGGTAGGGAACATTGTCCAGGATGGCCATACAAAAACAAAAAAATAAATATTAAAAGCACCATTATTTAAAAAATAAATATTTAAAATCTAGATATTTTTTATCGTAATATTATTTTTGTACATTGGAAAAAGAAAACCTGCTACAGTATTATTTTTTATAGCATATACGCCTTTCTGTTATTTCAAACCGTTTAAATGGCTTTAAAATTAAACCAAGTAATTATATGCATGATTTGGATTTATGAAAATGATTCCTTTGCGTCTTTTTAAAACAATAAAACCTTAGAATAAAACATTACTTGTGTCAGGTTGACGGGTTGTAACCTCCGCAGTTGTAAATGTCACACTTGAATTTGACACTTGATTTGCCGGTTACTATGACAACGACATCCAACAGAACATGGACAACTTTTTAAGGGAAAATGAAATTGTTGTTTTACTTTATCTTTCTCGCAATTTTTCCTTATTTGCTCACCGTTTAGACCTACCCTGGACTACGACAAACATTTTAAACCCAAAATCAGCTCAATCGGCTCAACCGTTCTCTAGTTTTAATCAGACTAACGAACATCAATTCATTTTTATTTATATAGATAGATAGATATATATATATATAGATATATATATATACATGTGCCAATAAGTATGTACATCTTAATAAGAAAGTTCTCATTTTTTATTCCAAAATGACCTAAAATGGTGCTTTTTTTAAGTGATAATTTAATTTTAAATTTAAGTCATTACCAAATATCCTTAACAAACCAATTTTTAATTATGAATCAATGTTTTCTTTTTATGATAAAGAATCCCGATCTTTTTTACCAAGACAGCTTTCTATATTGTTGCACTAAGAGGTACCACTAATTGACCCAAGTGTGTACATATACATATATTTTTTTAAAGTTATGTACGATATAACTCATTTCGCTAGGTGGCTCGATTTACGAGTCCGGGAGTATAGAATACAGACGGCTTCAGAATACGGCCGCGCGCTGCCGAAAAGTAGGCGGAGCTTCGCGCTCAATTTCGCCGCCGCTGCTTCACCCCCGCGAATACCTAAAGATTAGCTACTTACCGGGCCTTAAACAAAAATGGCGACTAAGATTCTTTTGTAATTTATTAATATTCTTGTTTATCCCCTGGAGAAAGGCTGCCGACTGTTTGTTACCAGGTGGAAGATACCGGTGCTTCTGTAATTTAGAGAGAGAAAAGAATACATAAATAAATAAATATACTGGGACAACTCACGCACGGTCATCTGATCCCAAACTTAGCAGAGCTTGTACTATGGTAACCAGACAACTGATAAATATAAAAATAATACCTGCCTATAACTGTCCCACTGCTCGGCAAAGGCCTCTTCTCATAAATAGAAGGCACGAGCATTGATCACCACGCTTGCTCAAGACGGGTTGGCGATTTCGGACATATATTAACTACAAGTCCAGGTTTCCTCACGATGTTTTCCTTCACCGATGTCTGTGATGTCTAAGATAATCTTTACTGATAAATATACTTATATAATTTATAAATACATACATAATATAGATAAATCATACACAGGCACAGAACAAACATTCGTGCTCATCACACAAAGTTTGTCCTGGGTGGGAATCGAACCCACGACCTCCGGTTTGACATGGTTCTGTCATAGAATTAAACAAAATCACAAATAAATAAATAAAAAAACAAAATTTGTCGCCACTTACCCAGGTTTCGGCTGAGTTCCTCCCATCCTCAGAGTGGCTCCAGAACCACAGTTACCATTGAGGGCGTTCTGCAGGCTGGTGCAACGGTTGCCGGTGAACCCACCAGACCTCACTGATTCGTCCATGTAGTGGTAAGCCCTGGAAAATTAAATATAATAAATAAATATCTTCAGACAAGTCTTAAGGCGGCTGAATGGTTGCGGAATAGTTCTAATAGTTACCGTGGCCCCGTAACTTAGGGCAACCGAAGGAACTTGGTGGGTTTAAGTCAGTTAACCTAGATTACTACCTAGATTATAAGCATAATTGTTTGTGTGATAAGCATAATTGTTTGTTCTGTGTCTGGATGTTATTTATCTATAATATGTATGTATTTAAAAATTATATAAGTATGTTTATCAGTTGTCTGATTACCATAACACAAGCTTTGCTTAGCTTGGGGTCAGGTGGCCGTGTGTAAGATGTCCCAGGATATTTATTTATTTATTTTATTTTTATTTATAATATTTGTACACCGATTCGGTAGAATGTATGAGACTACTCTTTATAAAAACAACTATTTGTAACTACATTCTGACAAATAAATTTTTCTTTCTTTCTTTCTAAAAGTCAGGCATACGCCTCCCCCCCAGAAAAGGCGGAAGGAAAAAAAGGGGGACTCAATGTCAGTCTATTAAAATAATAGAGATTTATGTATTGAGTGCAGTATGATTTTATTAAATAAATGTGGAATGTTTCCTGGATAAAAATTAATCTATCTCAATAATTTAAATGTCTTCACTTTAGGGTAATTTTATTTTTATTTCAATATACTTATTACGCTAATGTCCAGTCAAACTCCGATTGCGCGAGGCAGGATTGCAGTTGTAGTTCACATGTTGGGCGATAGATGTCGCCATACTCGAGGAAAAGAAGTATTTCATTAAATGCTGGCAGGGAACGATATTTCAAAAGAACAAGACCTCAAGAAGTGACCTTGACCTTGACCTTAACCTTGACCTTGAAAATGACCCTAAGCTACTATGCTCATCTTTTATGGAGGCAAAAGGCAGTCAGACACCCACTCATTTATTTAAGGCAACGTAGTCGAGTCTTTAAATACCTCCTCTACCTCTGCCTTGATCTAACCTTGACCGTAAAAGTGACCCTCAGATACTTACTTATGTACCTTACCTATTTGAATGGGTAGAGGACCTATGCTTTGATAGTATAAAATACATTATGTTACTAACTCACTAAGAGCGTTATGGACACTTTGGGTTTGAAATAAATATATTTTATTTTATTTATTTATTTTTATTTTTCGATCTAACCTTGACTTTAAAAGTGACCCTCAGGTATTTGATTTTGACCTTGACCTGTCCTTGAAAATTACTTTTATCTAATTTTCTCGCCTGTTATGAGGTAGCCTGACCATCAAGCATGTAATAAATGTCAACGTAATCGACTCTTCAAGCACCTTAAATGACCTCAACCTCGACCCTGACCCTAAAAGTGACCTCTAGATACTTTCCTCACCTGTTATGATGACAGCCTGGCTTAGATTATACTCCTTTCGGATAGAACTCCACTTGCACTCCTTAAGTACTTTAAATGACCTTCACCTCGACCATGAGAAATGCCTTTTATCGTCCCCTCACCTGTTATGATGGCACAGAGCAGTGAGACAGCCCGGCATGGACTGTCCGCCGTTAGGATAGAAGTCAACATGGGCGATGGGCTCCAGCCACCCGCTGTCACCACCATTGGTATGGATGGCCTCGGTGTACGAGCCGTGGGAGGGATTCAGGAGGAGGCTGGTGTCCCAGCGGTTTGCGGGGTCTAGAGCTGGTGGAAAGATAGGAAGGATTAGTGGCTGGACCTTAAATGGGAACATAATAAGGTCTACAATGGTGCCGATTCTCTTATTCACAAACTAACGTAAATTAAAGTTAAGTGCATCTTTCTCTTTCCATTTAATTTAGAAAAGGACAGAAGATAAAATATTAGTTAAGTCCTGTCAAATTTAGACGCTCCATAGATAATTTAGACGCGATTTAAAAACATGGCGAATAAATATACCTACGTCAATTTTCTTCAGGCGCTGTCTAATTTGACAGGATTAAACTAAGATTGTATCTTCTGTCCTTTCCTTTAAGAAATGGAAAGAGCTAAAGATGCATTTAACTTGAATCTAGTTAAGTTTGTGAACAAGAGAATCAGCACCAGTGTCTTGACATAACCAATAAGCGCGTTTTCTGTGGTGATTTTATGTGCGTTTCATCAAGTGACTATAAAAATCTGATGAATAAGGGCCGATTTTTCAATCGTCAGATAACTTTTATCTGAAGAGTATGTTTGACGTTTTGACAGTTTTTGTATAGAAAATATGTCAAACCGTCATATTTATTCCTCAGATAGAAGTTAACTGATGATTGAAAAATCAGCCCTAAGTATTGTACAAATGATGACGAACATACTTATTATTCTAAAACTTAATGATTAAAATAAGTTCCTAGGCACACATTTGTATGTGTAGTCTAGGGGTATAGGTAAGCCCAGGGCTAAAGGGTTAAGAAAAAAATCGGATGGGTTTTAGTCAGTAAAAGTCTGACACTCCCCTTCGCCCTGAGCAAAAGGAATCATTTGAAGATGGCCCATCCATAAAAAGGTCTAAGTAAAAAGTTGTATTGGTGTCAATGTCAATGCAACTTTTTTTTTGTACCTTCGTACGTTATCTTTCAAATTAACATCGATGAAGGAAGGTATCGAAAAGAAAATCTGGACTTGTAAGCCTAAAATCACCGCCTCGTCAAGAGCGTGTTGGTGCTCAATGGTTGTGCTCTCTCTGTATGAGAAGAGGTTTTTCAGCAATGGGACAGTACTTAATAGGCTGCAATACTATTATAAGTATTGCGAAAGCACTCGTTAGTGTAAGAAACCAATTATTTGCTGTTTTTATTTATTTATTTATTTAAACCTTATGCACACATGTACAATGGCGGACTTAATGCCTTAGGCATTCTCTACCAGTCTACCCAGGGTGGTCCAGAGATTACATGGTAGGTGCACTAATAAAAAGAAAAAAAGAAAACGAAAAAAAGAACATATTTTAAATTTAAAAAAGAATAGACACAATCACCTAATTATATATATATTGAAATATATACAATACATAAATAAATACATAAATACATACATACATACATACATATATAACAAAGCATGTTGTGGCTGGTCAATTTACTCTGCTCATATGTTTTGAAAATGAATTCTCAATTTCCGCTTGAATCCATAACGGCTAGTGGCCGTCCTGATATCGAGAGGAAGCGCATTCCAGAGAAGAATGGATTGAATCCGAAAGGAAGAATGAACTAAATTCGAAGTATGAGAAGGGCAAAGTAAAAGAAGATTATTGGAAGAGCGCAGGTTTCTAGAATGCGAAGAACACAAAAATTGGAACTGAGATATAAGATAGGAAGGAGGGGTGGGACAATGTAGCAAAGAGAAAAGCGTAGTCAGAGCACGTATATGTCGCCTCTGGCGAATGGGCAACCAATTTAGCTCAGACCTAAAGTCAGAGACATGATCGTACTTTCTCAAATTGAAAATAAATCTAATGCAGTTATTAAGGATTCTATCCAACTTATCCAACAAGATCGAATTCAGGTCAAAGTAGCACACGTCACCATAGTCGATTAAAGGGAAAATTAAAGTCTGCACAAGCATGGTCTTCGTCTTAGCAGGCAAGAAGTTTTTCAGACGATACAGGGAACGCAGAGTACCATTGGCTCTCTGACAAACACTGGAAACCTGCTTTTTCCAACCAAGCGTCGAGTCAAGATGTAAACCGAGATCTTTCACATCTGGGCTAAATGGAATGACGGGAATGAGTTTTTCGGGATTACGCGCACGTACCTTTTCTATTTTTTTTTTTGATCTTCATCTACCCTCGATGTTGATAAATGTCCACTATAAAGCCGCGTACACACTACACTCTCTGTGTTCGGTTTTCTAGTCGACTTAAAATCGCGATGCAGAATTTTTGCAATCACTGGATTCCATGTGACCGACAGTTTATAGTGGACATTTATCAACATCGAGGGTAAATGACGATCAATAAATCTTTGACGGAGTAGTATCGCCGAACAGTCTGCTTGTGACCATGGCAGGTGTAACCCTGCCGAAACGTCAAGCAAAAACAAATAAAAAAGGTACGTGCGCGTTAAGTCCCGATAAGCAGTAAAGTATAAATATGCAATGCGAAAGTTTAAAGTATAATATAGAAACCAATTTTATTAACCAAAAATAGTCAAAATGTTTTGGAGTTTCTTGCCTTTTCTTCTTTATACGAAACAATCATTTGAAATAGCGACTAGATTCAATTAATTTACTAGTAAATGACATCCAAAAAGGTTTTTACTTGTTTAGTATAAATTAGCAATTTGACTTTGACTTTAAACTTGACCTTGACCTTAACTTGTCTCTGACCTTGACTTTGTCTTCACTTACCAGTAATGTACAAGACATTTCCATTGATGGTTCTGCCCATAGCACCAACGCCGTGACCGCCCACACTGAATCCACAAAGATGGTAATTGTTAGGAGTAGCTCCAGTCAGATTGTTCAACCAGTTAATAAAACGGCCGGCGGCTTCACCTGAAATCAAGACACTACAACTTTAGAGATATTTAGGACAATTTCGCCACACTATTTCCGACCTCTGCAACTCCTGAAAGCCAGAATCAACAGTGGAGTCCGCCAGAAAAGCGCCGAGCAAAGCTTGATTTAAGGAGTGACGATTTAATTGTCTAGGATCCACCGAATTAAAATTTTTGTCTTAGAAATCTACAATTTTGTTTCACTACTGTAATTGAATGAAGCCTAAAGGTTAACAAATATTATACCACCGAAGACAATCACCGATTCATTGTCAGTTATTAACTATCGTCCATAAGGTGGCCATTGACGGTCATTTTGGCGCGTCAGTTTAACTGACGTGTGTCTAAAATTTAATCGTGAGTATTGAATCGCCATGCCAAAGTTGGTTTGCCGTCTTAACCATTTTGAGTGACGCCACTGTTTTACGACTAGACTGACCGTCAAAGGCCACCTTATGGACGATAGCTAATAACTGACAATGAATCGTTGATTGTCTTCGGTGATATAATATTTGTCAAGTTTGTCTATCGACTGAATAATTCAGTGGTGGGGACACTCAGGGCCATATTATAAGAATTTGGTGTCCCAATGTATAATGTGGTCCTAAAAGAAAAAGAGAGAGAAATTTGAATCCAAATTTAATAATCATGTCTCATAGAGCTTGATATTGTTGGTGATGTGTGCGCTAGGCAAAGATCACATTCATTGAAGTAAATAGATTTTTTACTTCAATGAAAAAATTTTTTAAATTCTAAGACGTATTAGACTCTGAGCAGACATTTAAACCAATTTTCTCTTAGAATAACCATAGTAACATTCAGATTAGCATATTTTACAGAAGACAATGATATAAATACTTTAAAATCTGTTTTAACTGAAAGTTAAGTCTAATTTAAGAGTGAAAACTACTCTCGCTTTAGTATACATCAGTTACAGTCGGCATACTGTATGAAAAAACCGCCGAACTACTTCAAAATTCAGTAGGCTTACCAGCCGCAGTGGCGCGAGGTCCCCAGGTTGACCCGGCGCTCCAATCCAGGACAATGACGTTTACATCACCAGCGGCCAGGAATGCTGGAATAATATGAATAGTTTACGTTAGATTATATTATTCATATGGACATTCTAAAGTTTATCTCGGACATCCCGTGTCTCGGAAAGCACGTAAAGCCGTTGGTAAACTTTCGTAAACTTTGACAGACGTTATGGGTGGTCAGAAGCCGAGAATTCTGACCAGTCTAACCAAGAGGTATCGTGTCGCCCAGCTACTTGGTTGTGCAAGTCTGATAGGCAGTCGCTTCACGTAAAGCACTGACAATTTCACGTTAGACTGGAAGCCGACCCCAGCTTTGTTGGGAAAAGGCTTGGGAGATGATGATGACATTGTATGAGTAGTGCACGATGTGTCCGACTAACGATCATTATGAGGCTTTTAACCAAATACTCAAACAGCACTCAATTCTGTTGCTGTCTTTATTTCATCCCTGAAGAGTGACAAAGACAGCAACATATTTAAGAGCTAAGTTCGAGTATTCGGCCATTTGCCTCATGGGCTATACAATAGGGATGAAGACTACATTAAAAAATTGGCATTCTGTTTAGTTCGAAAATACTGGACACATTTTTAACTGGATCAAATTATGACGTTAAATTATATTGATTTACTTAATTTATTGGTATAAAAAGGAGGGTAAGGTCCCCTATCTTACAAGGCATAACAAACTAATTATAAAGGATGTAAATAGGAAGATGGACCAATAAAAACTCTTACCAGGCAACAAAGCAGCGTTGAACAGTGAGCTAGCAGATCCCAAGAACCCATGCATTAGCACAATGGTGCGGCGGTTTCTGTTAAAGTTGGAGTTGGTAACGGTGGCAGCATTGTTCAGCACCAGGGGCTGGCTTACTGTGGGGTTTGCTCTGTAATAGAACAAAATAAGTACGTAAATAGTGAAATATTAATAATATTATTCAATGTTCTAGAAGAGTGTAGTAATTTTTAACGGTGGGTGTAATTTTTTTGGTAACTTTGACGTTCGACTTTCGATTTTCGACTTTTGTCTTTTTGCTTTCACTTAGATATTAGTTTTTAACCATTACTTTGACTTTGACGTTGACCTTGAATTTAACCTTGATTTCGACCTTGACCTTTTACTGGACTTTTTCCCTTTATCTATTAAATAAATAAATAAATTAAAAATTATTTATTGATACAGAAAAAAACCGGCCAAGAGCGTGTCGGGCCACGCTCAATGTAGGGTTCCGTAGTTTTCCTTCCGTCACAATAAGTGTTCCCACATATAAGTTTAAATAAAATGCTATTTGTTACGTTGACATACTAAGTACGCAGAAATTATTTTGTACAACCTTTTTGTATTTTTTGTACAAAAACTGTTCTTTCTATCAAGTTCAAAATAATTTTCCTAGAAAGTACTTATAAAGTTCTACTTTCCAGATGTTTTTCATATTTTTTAAACCTACGGGGCAAAAGTTGGAGGGGGGGGGGGGACGCTTTAATTTTTCCTTTTGGAGCGATTATTTCCGATATTATTGACATTATCAGAAACTGATTTTAGTAAACCCCTTTTCATTTTTAAATACCTATCCAACAATATATCACACGTCAGGGTTGAAATAAAAAAAAAATCACTTCCCTCTTTACATATAGGGGGACTACCCTAATAAAACATTTTTTTCAAATTTTTATTTTACCACTTGGTCGGCGTGGTTGATATACATATAGGTACCAAATTTCAGCTTTCTAGTGCTAACGGTCACAGAGATTAAGCGAGGACGGACGGACAGACAGACAGACATGGCGAAACTATAAGTGTTCCTAGTTGACTACGGAACCCTAAAAAGCTGATCTGGGAGCTGGTGACCCGTACTCTACCAGTGGTTTACCTTTGACTTTGCTTAAGACTAGGATACATACATTGGTTAACTAAAGTTCGTACAAATAATGCAACCCTGACTCCTATTCTAGGTGATCCTGTGACTTAGAAGTCAGTGTTTTGCTGACACTATTGCCCTTTGACTTTTGTCTTTTAGATTTCACAATGCCTTTTTACTTAGGCCTTGACATCTACAGTGACCTTGACCTTGACATCAATTTTAACCTAGACCTTAACACCAACTGTGACCTTAACATTGACATTAACTGTGACCTTAACCTTGACTTTTACTCTGACCTCGACTTACCTAGTAAACAAATGGTACACATTAGACTGGTCAGGGTTGTATCTGGCCAGTCTGTCATAATCGCTGATCTTCAGCCAGTTGTCCACCAGATGGACTTGTCCAGCATCGTCCTCCAGATAGTCATAGCGGAGGCCTTCGGAGAAGGTGCCTATTACTGGGTCGTTGGCGGGGTAGGCTGCAAAGAAAATGAGAAATTGGGATTATTAATTCATCTACACCGTGTGACGTTGGCGTGGTGTGTGTGTTGGAGATCAATTCATATTCGACAACAAAACTTTACAAAGGTTTATTTCTAAAAAGAAGTATACAGAACTAGCTTCTGCCCGCGGCTTCGCTCGCATTAGAAAGAGACAAAAAGTAGCCTATGTTACTTTCCATCCCTTCAACTATCTCCACTTAAAAAATCACGTCAATCCGTCGCTCCGTTTTGCCGTGAAAGAAAGACAAACAGACAGACAGACACACTTTCCCATTTATAATATTAGTATGGATAAGGACACTAGATAATAGAATCTCAGGGCTAGGGTTAAAGAGACTGATCAAAGTGACTCCCGTGGTATGAAGGGGGTCACTTAGCTTGCTTGTCGCTGGCGCAGGAAAAAGGGCCGAGACTTCGTCTGCCGTGGCTTAAATAGGCGGCTGGGTCAGCGGTGCGGGGAGGTGACGCCGCTCGCGCTGGGGTGGTAGCAGGCGTCCGTCACTCGCTCAAGGCCACGCGTTTAATGCCTACCGCTTCGCGTATCGTCGACGATACAACGAACACCGGGCTGTCGCGCGCCCGCCTGAGTGCTCGCGCGTCACGGGTACAGCGCTGACTATCAAAATGCCGAAACCACGTAATTATTGCGTGATTATTGTGCAATTCCTCTGTTTCCCAATTCTCCTGTTTCCCTTTTGATTATTTATTAAAAATTATTCACGCGGTTTTGGATATTTTTGACACTAAAATATAATAATTGGCAATTCAAGAAACGAAAAATATGCATCAGCCATTTTATTAAAAGAAAAAATATTTGATCAACAATAAAAAAAATAATCGTTTTTCTAAAACATTCGTTTTATAACCATTATCACCATTTTTTTTTATTTATTTTTTTGGTGAGTGGGAAATCATCCAATGACTGCTCCCGTCCTGGGTGCGGCGGGAGGGCGTGTCAGACTCTTACTGACTAAAACCCACTCATGTTCCTTCGATTGCCCTTTATGTTCCAGGGTCACGGTAACTATTATAAACATTCCGCAACCCCGGACCATTATCACCATTACGTATAACCCTAGCACGTTTGCTGGACGACACGCACACACGTTAGTCGCGCGGCGGGCAAAAGAATCTCAACTCTCTTTATGCGTACTTATGGTACATTTCTCCTCGCCGCAAACAGCTGGTATTATTATTATGATTTTGTAGGCTATTATAGCGTAGGTTTTTTCATTTTTGTATTGGAGTGAAGTATCTGTTACGTAGTAACTATTTATTAATCTGTGGTGGTAGTTCGTCGCGACAATCGATTCATATTGAACGGACCCTTGGCGCTCATCATCATCTCCCTAGCCTTTTTCCAACTATGTTGGGGTCGGCTATCAGATAACCGGATTCAGCTGGATACCAGTGTTTTGAGTGAAAGCGACTGCCTATCAGACCTTGTTGGCTTTTCAATAAATAAAACTAAATCGATCATTACCTAACTCAATTATATTCCATACAGGAAAACTATTTGCATATACTTCTTATCAGTGACAGATAATTTTGCAAAAATGTTTAAAACCAATTAATTCGCATAATCCATTTATCTCGTTTTTTATTACATCTTCAATCATTATTTATCGAAATATCGGATGATGCGTCTGATAAACAGACAAAACAACATAATTTGGTATTTCATAACAATAATCAATGTTTGGCCTCTCAAAGCCATTGGCACGTGACTTTTTGACGGGCCTGTTGGTCGAGTGGTTAGTGACCCCAACCGCTAAGCCGGTGGTCGTGGGTTCGATTTCCACCAAAGACAAACTTTGTGTCACGAGCATGATCGTTTGTTCTGAGTGTGGGTGTAATTTATCTATGATATGTATTGTATTTATAAAATATTTATCAGTTATCTGTTTTCATCTGGGATCAGATAGCCATGTATGAGTTGTCGTGAAAAGTAGGTTTTATTTTTAACCGACTTCAAAAAAAAGGAGGAGGTTTCTCAATTCGACCGAATATATGCTTTTTTATGTTTGTTCGCGGAAAATTTCGTCGTTTGAGATCCGATTTTGATGATTCTTTTTTTGTTTGATAAGTCATGATTCAGAAGACGTGGTCTCATATACTTAAATATTATGGCGAAAAAAATCGACGAAATATACAGTGGTGCCTATTCTTTCTCTTTTTTTTTTTCTTTCTCTTTCCATTTCTTAAAGAAAAGGACAGAAGACACAATCTTAGTTTAATCCTGTCAAATTAGACAGCGCCTGAAGAAAATTGACGTAGGTATATTTAGTCGCCATGTTTTTAAATCGCGTCTAAATTTTCTATGGAGTGTCTTTTGACAGGACTTAACTAATATTTAATCTTCTGTCCTTTTCTTAATTAAATGGAAAGAGAAAGATTCACTTAACTTAAATTTACGTTAGTTTGTGAACAAGAGAATCGGCACCATTGACGATATTACTAGTATGTGCGTTACTTCAAGTTTCTATTTTCGTTTTATATTACTTTGAAAGATACTGTAATACACAGACATTGGGTCTCGAGTTCTCGACACTAAAAAGTAAAAAATAAAAAACTTTTTCTGGAAGTCTGTGGCAACACAAAATACACAAATTAATTGGCAGAAGAGAAGCAACCGACTTCCGAAATTTTAGTTATTTTTGACTTTAGTTTTTGAAGGCGGTTATGATTTTATTGGATTTTTTTTTTTCAAATAACATTTTTTTGTATGCACCCCTATTACGCTGAAATTAATATGTATGTTTAAAATGTATGTCGTGATGGCCTAGTGGTTAAGGCGCCAGCCTCTCATGTAAGAGGTTGTGGGTTCGAATCCGGGCAAGTACCAAGTTTTTGAAGTAGGTTAATAAATGTTGGTTGAAAAATAATAATAATTTGCAGTCGGGATCATAAACTTAACATTGCAATTGAGGTTATTCAATCAGTAAATATGTATCAATGATTGATAGATTGAAATGATGATTAAAATGATTTTTATTTCTGTAAATAGGTAATAAATTACACTTTTACACGTCATTTTTTTTTCTTATTTTAATCGAACGATGGGGCCGGTGTTTCCTAGCTGGACTACTCTGAGAAGAAACAACTAAAACAAACTCAGAGGTCAAAGTCTCTTTTAAAGTCAAATATCAATATTGTATTGGTCAAATTTTGCGAGAACCATGAAGGTAATAACTGAAGTGATCTCTTGATAAGATTGATAGAAAGGACCCACTTTTTTCAAATAACAGTAAATAACAATCAAGATCATTAACCACTAGACCAACAGGCCATTCAATAAAAATGTATCAATGATTGGGACCAACAGGCCATTCAATAAAAATGTATCAATGATTGGGACCAACAGGCCATTCAATAAAGATGTATCAATGATTGATAGAAAGCACACACTTACCAGCGGCGAACGCTGCGCTTAAAACCAAGACGGCTATACTCAGAGACACCATTTTTGCTGATCTAGACATTATTGACAATTTCCAGGCACTTTTATGTTATAATCTTATCTTGTTTTCATTAAATAAAATAGAAACCTATTTAGCGTCATCATTGTTAAGTTTTAGAGATCTTTAGAACATTAATTTGTTGGGTGAAAACTGTAGGTTTTTAATATTTTTGTAAAATAAATTGTCGTGATAGCCAAAATGTGACTAAGACATGAATTGATTGGATGACCAAAATGAGGTTAAGATATCTACAAATAGAGCGAACGACTACATTAAATAAAGCTTTTTCCCAAAAAATAATAACCGTCTTCAAAGACTAAAACAAAAAAATACTGAAATTTCGGAAGTTAGTGAAACACAAATCGAATATATTTTCAAAATAAAACTACTGACCATCTTATGCAACTAAAACCGAAATTCAAATTATTCTATCCTTACACGTAGCTTGAAGAAATTTTAAATGTACATGAGTCGAAATTTTTCTGTGAAACATTGTTCTCTGAAACATGACCAAAACGAAAAATGTTTTTTTTGTTAGGTCTGTACCTAACAAAAAAAAACATTTTTCGTTTCCGAGAAAAATGAAAAAAAAAATTACCAAAGTTTAGAATAACGTAGCTGACCGACTAATTATTTTTTTTGTCGTGTCGCCTATTCTCCTATCTCTATAAATTTTAAATCCTGCTTCGCAGTTAGTATTAAAAAAAAGCCGTTAATTTTAGAAGTCTGTGACAATGTAAAACTTTTTCCAAAAAAAAGATAACCGACTTCAAAAACTAACAGCTCAAAAATAACTATTTCGGAAGTCGGTGGCTTCTCTTCTGCCGGTCGAATTGTGTTGCTTTGCCACCGACTTCCGAAATAGTTATTTTTGAGCTTTTAGTTTTTGAAGTCGGTTATCTTTTTTTTGGAAAAAGTTTTTTATTTTTTACTTTTTAGTTAGAGTCCCAACTACGTTTTAGAGTAACTTTTAAAAAAACGTACGTTTATCTATAAAAATTGAGGAGTTCCTTCGATTTCGGCATGATACCATCATCAGATCCTAGACCTGATGACAATGGGACCATTTGGGAAGTCTACCCTTTCAAACAAAAAAAAGAATTGTTCAAATCAGTTTGCAAACGACAGAGATATGCGCGAACAAACAAAAAAAAAACATACAAACATCCGAATTGAGAACCCTCCTCCTTTTTTTAGAAGTCGGTTAAAAACAAAAAACAGAACGGACGCCACGGACTTCCGAAGTTAAATATTTGTATGTTTTTAATTTCTGAAGGCAGTGTTTAAAAAAGAAAAGCTTCTTGTTGTTAATAATTATTTAAACTTAGAATATTTTTGTAAAAAAAAATACCCTACGGAACTCTACGAATAATAATAACTTACCAAACATACCTACTTATAATTATTTTGTTTTCAAAGATAAATTCCTTTCGCGATAAAATTTAAGTTGTGATTTACGTAGGCGATAATTAATCGATTTGTACTTGACAAGCCCCTTATAATTTAATCCTTTTAAGCGGCATAGAAACACGTGTTTTTATTTTTTAGTTCATTTTTCATTAATTTTTTGTAAGCACGTGACGTTAACAGGCATTGCGGAATGTTTATAATAGTTACCGTGACCCCGGAACATAAAGGGCAACCGGAGGAACATGAGCGGGTTTTAGTCAGTAAAGTCTGACACGCCCTCTCGCCGCACCCAGAACGGGAGCAGTCATTTGATGATTTCCCACTCCCCAAAAAAATGCTATTATTTATTTTATCTTATTTCATTATTTTCCCCGCCTTTTCCCAACTATGTTGGGGTCGGCTTCCAGTCTAACCGGATTCAGCTGGATACCAGTGTTTTAAGTGAAGCGACTGCCTATCAGACCTCCACAACCCAGTAACTGGGCGACACGATACCTCTTGGTTAGACTGGTCAGAGTTTCTGGCTTCTGACTATCCGTAACGACTGTCAAAGTTGTTGTTTCTAAGTATCAGCCAAGAAGCGGCTTTGCCACGACAATGTATCTTTTTTTATTAAGTTAGTCCAGGACATTGCTGACTTTTGCATAGCTAGCTTTGGCCCCCGTCTTCGTCCGCGTGAATTACGGTAATTTCATCCTCTATTTTACCCCTCAGGGGTTGGAATTTTTTTTTTCGAATACTACTTTTTTACACAAAAAACATACTTCCCAAGTTTTTTGTCTTTAGGACCAGGTGTTTTAGATGTTGGTTGATTTAAAAACAGTCAGTCAGTCAGTCAGTCAATTTCCTGTTTTAAACTATAATAATGTATCATTGCTGCGGTGGGCTGGCCATGTCTCCCGAATGTCTGACGGCAGAGTGGCGAAGCGCATCTTCTACTCAGAACTGGAGGACGGCAAGCGGAAACAGGGCGGCCAACTCCTTCGGTACAAAGATGTGCTTAAGCGTCACATGAAGCGATGTGAGCTAGAGACGTCACAGTGGGAGGCAATGGCCGCAGACCGGACACTGTGGAGGCATACCGTGAGCACTCAGGTGTTTGCGTTTGAAAGAAAACGTAAAGAAGAGCTCGATGCTAAGCGGGACGAGCTTAAGGCTCGACCACCTGCGGCCATCCAATATAATTTTATCGGAGGGGTGCTGACTTGCAGTGAATGTGGACGAACCTTCACTGCAAAAATTGGCTATATCAGTCACCTGAGAGCACACCAGCGATGCTTTCAATAGGCAGATCCAAGTCGCTGTGGCCGAAATCGGTCAGGATCATATTATTATTATTATTAATGTATCATTGAGTTTTCCTAACATTCCACATAATTATAATTTTACGTTTCTTGAACGAAAAAGTGTCCACGACAAAAATATCATCCTATGTATTACGGATTATTTTAATTAATTGTTATAGTACTGACAATTTGCCTAATATTTATTTTATGCATCACTGATTATTTTAATTTGAATGAATGTTTGCAATTTTGGTCCCGGTTGTCATTCGTAGAACTTTGACAGTCGTTACTGGTTAGCCAGAAACTAGTTGTGGAGGTCTGATAGGCAGTCGCTTCACGTAAAACACCGGTATCCAGCTGAATCCGGTTAGGCTGGAAGCCGACCCCAACATAGTTGGAAAAAGACTAGGGAGATGATAAGGATGAATGTTTGCAATTTTATGGATTTGATTATCTGAGATAAATAAATTGAATTAAATTGATTTAACTTGCGTTAGTCCTTATCGGAAGTTTTATGTCTATGGGAAAGCATGGTTTGCAATAATACAACATATTTAAATAAAGAATAATTTATTCTTCAAAGTAAAGCTACTAAAAAAATGCATTTTATTTAATAAAGAAAGTTATCCTTGAGAGAAAGGCCAGATCGGGTTGGTGCGTAAATGAAAGATTCCAGTGTTTCTGAAAAATAAATGAAACATACAATCAATAAAATATATTATTATAATAATATTATACTTACATAAAATGGTAAACTGACTGACTGACTGTTGATGTTGATATATTATATCAACGCACAGCACTCAAGAAATCGCCTTCAAAAACTAAAGACAGAAAAATAACTTAAAATATCGGAAGTCGGGGGCAATGTAAAATATCAAACAGAACGGAGGCCGCCGACTTTCAAAATTTAAGTAAGTTAATTTTGTGGTTTTAGTTTTTGTAGGCAATTTATTTTCTTGGTGATCGTTAAAAAGTACCACCAGGTTCATAAATAGTCTAGTTTGGGTATAAAAACAATCAGACTTTAAGACAAATTAATATAATCCATACAAATATTCCCCAAACAGGAATCGAACTTACCCAATCTTCGGCTGCAATCCACCCATTCTCAGAGTTCCACTGCCGTTACAATTCTGGTTGACAGCATTGTTCAGGGTCTCACATCGTCTGCCCGTGAAACCTCCAGTACGTAGGGATTCTGCCATGTAGTTATAAGCTCTGAAATTAACAAAATAATTAAACACAATGGTGTCGATTCTCTTATTCACAAACTAACCTAAATTTAAGTTAAATGCATCTTTCTCTTTCCATTGCATTAAGAAAAGGACAGAAGTTTTTCTCACGCTCCTCCTCCACTCATGTTCCTTCGATTGCCCTTTATGTTCCAGGGTCACGGTAATCACTATAAACATTCCGCAACCCCGGCAGGCGTTGGCCCTGTTGGGCCCCTTCCTGTGCTGACTCCTTCTCTTTGAGGCGCGCGTGGAACACTAACGCGCCGTCGACGCGGTCCTGGTCCTAGCCGGGCGCAGAACCGTGAAAGGACAGAAGATAAAATTTTAGTTAAGTCCTATCAAATTAAGACACTCCATAGATAATTTAGACGCTATTAAAAACATGGCGGCTAATGCGTCAATTCACTTCAGGCGCTGGCTAATTTGACAGGACTAAACTAATATGTATTCTCTGTCCTTTTCTTAATGAAATTGAAAGAGAAATGCACTTAACTTAAATTTGGTTTAGTTTGTGACCAAGATAACCAGCTCTATTGTTCGGCTAGTTATTGTAGACTGTCGTGATGGCCCATGGATAAGAACTGCCTCTCGTGTAAGAGGTGGTTTGTTCGAACCCGGGCAAGTACCAATGTGACTTTTTAAATTCATATGTGCTTTCTGTATAAATAAATATTCTGGGACAACTCACACACGGCCATCTGATCCCAAGCTAAGCAGAGCTTGTACTATGGTAACCAGACGACTGATAAACATACTAATATACTTTATAAATACATACATATTATAGATAAATTACACCCAGACACAGGACAAACAATCATGCTCATCACACAAAGTTTGTCCTGGGTGGAAATCGAACCCACGACCTCCGGCTCAGCAGGAGTCTCAACCACGAGACCAACAGGCCTGTCACTACGCCTCGCCTCGGAATGCACGTAAAGCCGTTGCTCCTGGTTGTCTTTCGTAGAACTTGAACGTGTGTCAGTGATGTCTAACAATTGGGTGAAGCGTTTTTGCAATACGGTATTTGACACTATTAACCGATAAATCTAAGACAAATTTTTATAAAACCTATCTATTTATTAGTCCTAAGCATCGGATTTGTTTTAATTTACTGTAAAATTGGATTTTTTATTACTTTAAAATCAATAAATAGTTAGTCAATAGGGTTGCTAGCTTGTGACGTCACAAGCTGGTATTGGCATACAAAGTCTATTGGAGAATTGCGTTTTGACAGCTCATAAAAAGTACGTCAATTGATGATGGTGTCAAATACCGGATTGGGCGCCTCACCCAATTGCAAAAATCTTTGAAATAGATAAATAAATAACTAAATAATAAGCCAAGTCCAACCTATTATGATTACACAAAGACGTCATACATCCCGGCATGGTCATCCCCCCATTGGGGTAAAAGTCCACATGCCCCAAAGGGTACAGCCAGCCAATGTCTCCTCCGTTGGTATGAATAATCTCAGTGTAGGAGGCGTCTGTAGGGCTGATGACGAGGCCTTCGTCCCAACGGTCAGCAGGATCCAGACCTTGAAGAAAAAATGTGTGTTATTGGTGCAGTTGGTAAAATAGTCAAGTATATCTCGTTTTTGGTATTTCTCAAAACGTCAGGGAAATTCAAACGAAGGGGTTCATAGAACTTAAAAAACCGGCCAAGTGCGAGTCTGACTCGCGCACGAAGGGGTCCGTACTATCATCTATAATAGACAAGTTTCTACCTGTTTATTAAGATCGAGTAAAAATTGCTTAAAAATTACGTTTGTGGTATGGGAGCCGCCTTTAATATTTACTTTATTGTGATTTAATTATTTATTTTAAAAGGTAATAAACAAGTAAATATTATGTGACAATTTGAAGCATAATCTATCTATTACCGTTTTTAATATAGAGCAAAAAATACGAAAAAAATACGTTTATTGTACGGGGACTCCCTTAATATTTTATTATTGTAAATTTTTAGTATTTGCTGTTATAGCGACAATTGAAATACATCATTTGTGAAAATTTCAGCTTTCTAGCTATCACGGTTTATGAGATACAGCCTGGAGACAGACAGACAGACAGCGGAGGCTTAGTAATAGGGTACCGTTTTACCCTTTGGGTACGGATCCCTAAAAAACAGGCCAAGTGTTTTAGCCAGGCCACTCATAAAATAGGGTTTCGAAATATATTGACTAGGCTCGCGAGGTTGTCGATATGTGGGATGTGGACTCAGCGATCATTGTGCCAATGGCTGCCAATGGCTTAATAGCTAAGGAGGCTCTTGTTGGATGGCTGGATAAAGGGCTTGATTCAGAAGGCAGTACTTTTTGACCAGGCTCGTATCGGTATTTTGAGATAGCTATTTGACTTTTAGATGAGGCTTCCTTTTCCTCTGTCGATTCCTCATAACTGAGGATCGGGACTCCTTTAAAAAAACTTCTGCTTGACAGTTCCTATCCATCGGCTTCTGTCCAAACCATCGTAGAGGGCCGTGCTGACTGATTTCTCAAGGCATGTTTTAACAAAAAAAAAGATGAGGCTTATTTGAACAAAAAAAAAGGAAATAGTAATGTTGATGATTTAATGCAATTCTAATGGTGGATTTTGGACTCTCACCGCAAAAGGCAGTCTCACTCTGCCCGTCCTTGCGTCTTCGTTCAAAAAGAAACTCTATCACAATACTGTTAGACTTACTAGTAATATACAGAACATTTCCATTGATAGTCCTGCCCATGCTGCCAACTCCATGACCGCCTACACTAAAGCCACATAGATGGTAGTTGTTAGGGTTGGCTCCCGTCAAATTGTTCAGCCAGTTAATGAAACGACCGGCTGCTTCACCTGAAATACATTAAGGGGGTAAAAAACCAAATAGATCAGGCGTTTAGAGAATAGGAGGGTGCGTTGATTACGCCGGGATCGCGGTACACTTCTGAAGGTGGCCATTAACCGTAACTTTTTGCGTCAGTCTAGGCGTAAAACTGTGGCGTCACTCCAACCTACTCTGGCATGGCGATTCGACACTTACGATCAAATTTTGGACGTACATCAGTTCAACTGACGCCCCAAAACGACCGTCTATGGCCATCTTTATAGTCACTGCGGCTCCGGAGCATAAAGGGCAACCGAAGGAACAAGGATGGGTTTTAGTGAGCAAAAGTCTGCTACTCCCTCCCGCCTCGCCCAGGGCGGAAGAAGTCATTTGAAGATTCCCCATCCACAAAAAAAGTGGGTTAAATAAGAGATGCTTCGGGATAAAGCTAGTTTTTATACAATCTTTCATCTCCAATCTACAATGAAACTACGATGTTTAGTGTACTGTTCGTGCACTTAACTTGAAATAATTATCGGCTTACTGCCTAACTCGCCGCACGCGCGTCAGTCCAGCTTCGTGGTTCCAAACCAAGTGAGTAAGGGAGGGGGAGTATGCCCCGCTCCCCCACCATACTGTAGTGCGTGGCGTGAACGCATGAGACGACAGAACTAAATATATAGTATAATCTACAAACACTACATTTAGTATCAACCTCTAACGGATCGTAGTTTTTGTGTGAATACTATTAAAATGCCTGTCTCTTTATATGAAAGAATTAGGAACTTCTTTAGACTATGGTGCCTTACCAGCTTGTGTAGCGCGGGGACCCCAGGAGGACCCAGCACTCCAGTCCAGAATGATCACATTCACGTTGCCAGCAGCCAGGAAAGCTGAAAATAAAATAATAATATACCAGCCTATAAACAGTCCCACTGCAGGGCACAGGCTTCTTCTCATACAGAGCAACTACAGACGTTCTAAAAGAGTGTGGCCGGTGTATTTTTTGGTCGTTTTGACGTGACAACGTCTTATAAATTGGTTTGCCGGGTGACACTTCAAGAAACTGCGTTACGCTCCGCTCACGTTATGCGCTCACAATGAGAGCGAGTGAGAGGCACGCGTCCCTTCCACTCGGGCATGGTTAGCCCGCCTAAGAGCGAGAGAGACAGACATAAAAAGTGAAAGGCACGCGTGCCTCAGTCAACGTCAGTAAGTCGTTGTCACGTAAAACTTTCGCCCGTATACCGACTTTACAGGCAACCAATTTTTTTTTTACTTCTGACCTTCACATTGACTCTGACTTTTGACTTTGACTTACTTTTGACTCTTGACTTTGACTTTTACATTGATTTTGTCTTTTAGTTTTTACTTTGACTAACTTTTGCCGTGGACAATGACTTTAACTTCTGCCGTTTACTTCGACTGTCTACTTTGACTTTGATTTGTTACTCGTGACTTTTACTTATCCTTACCAGGTAATAACACAGTGTTGACTGACGAGGTAATGGAGCCAGCGAACCCGTGCATCAGCACGACAGTGCGCTGTTGTGGGTTGAAGTTAGAGTTGATCACAGTACTGGGGTTGTTCAGGACTAGCGGCTGACTTATTATGGGGTTGGAGCTGAAAGAAAAGAAAAAAAATTGACATCAAACTCTTCTAGAACCACGTCAGATGTTCTAAACAATTCGGTAGGTGTATTTGGAGACTTTTCTTTTGACTTGGCTTCTGACTCTTACTTTGACATTGATTTTTGTCCTTTGTTTTGACTTTTGAATTAAGACTTTTACTTCTTTTGTGATCTTGTCTTGTGACTTTGACTTTTGACTTTGACATTGACTGTTTTGTCTGTTTCGTTTTTTTTTCTTTCTTTTGTAGGATTACCTCAATGTATAGTTTTACT